>JAOWBW010000616.1:538202-621710 GCA_026119855.1 Campanula takesimana | reverse complement strand
GATATCCCAGCAATTTGGAACTTGAGTTTCTCATTTCCTCCTTGTGGGACTTGCATTCTCTTTGGGAATCTTCAAGTTCCACAGTCATTAGTTTATATGCCCTTTTAAGCACAGTATGTTGTTGACAAATGATATTTGTACGTTCTAATACCTGGTCATCATGGCTTTGGTCTGCTTGAACCTCTGGAATGCAGTTTGGTGTTGTAGGAACTTTGCTTGATCTGGCCTCAGGAGTCCTTGGTGAAACTGACTTCATTTGTTGATTTGGCAGTGGAAGACTTTTATCAATTTCAATTCTTTCTTCAACTCCCATGAGGCAAATATTAGCCACTTCATCTTCATCATCACTGTTATCTGAATCAGATCCCATCCATATCAGTGGTTGATCCCTTGGTCAGCTACCATTCCTCTTCTTTTGACAAACTTCTGTTGAATGGTTTCTTTGCTGGCGCGGCTTCATAACACGGTTTGGGACAATTTGAAGCAAAGTGACCTGGCTGTCTGCAGTTATAACAGACCAGGTCATCCCTTTTCTTAGGATCTGCGGTTTTGTTGAATCTGGTTGGAGGGACAAACTTTGCAGGTCCTTTGGGGGATGGAAATTGAGATCTATTGTTCTTCCTGAACTTGGTGTATTTCTTCACATACAACGAAAATTCTTCATCATCCATGTCATCAAAATCAACTTGACTAGAGCATGAAGATTGAGATGCTACACTCTGAGAATAAGAACTTTGAGGAGGAGTGTAGGATTGATGAGACTGCTGATAAGATTGATGAGATTAAGGATATGGTTGATGTGATTGAGAATAGGATTGATGAGACTGCTGGTAATAATCAGAAGGTACGGTTTGAGGATTGTATCTAGGAACATTTTGGTCAAGAGGAGCAGTTTGCAAGTGGAGGTGAGGAGCGGCTTGATGATGGTCTGGCCTTGTAGACAGGAGATGAGGTATTGTTGAATGCATCTAGAGAGAGGGTCTTAAATTTGTTTTCGGTTTCATGGATCTCTTCAAGCTTGAATTCAAAAACCTTCAGCATGACATACAAGTGTCGAAGATCAAGAGCTTCTATGTCCTTGTTGTCTTCAATGTTAGTAGTTTTGATCAGCCATTTGCTACCAAGTGCTTGCATGAATCTCATGTTCAAATATGTATTAGAATAGACTTGTCCAAGAGAAAAACAAATATTAACAATATCAATAAATCTCTCATAGCATTGTCTAAGAGATTCCTTAGGATCTTTAACAAAATATTCAAAGAGCCTTCTCTGTTGATAGAGGCGGTTCTTCTTGGTATCTGAATCTCCTTCCAGAAAGTCAACTATAGCATCCCAGGTAGCCTTTACGGTTGTGCAGTGAAGCACCTTAGAATGAGTCCTCAAGTCAATAGCTGACACTAGCATGGACATAGCTCTTCCATCAAAATCCACATTGATGCGGTCTGCTTCAGTCCACTCACTTTCCAACTTCCTGATTTCAGCTTCTTCGCCTGTGGTTCCTGCATGAGGATTAGTTTTCATGGAACGTATGGTCCATCCTTAATCGCAGTCCACAGTCTAGGATCACATGTAATCATGTGTTTCATCATCCTATCTTTCCAAAAGATAAAACCATCTTCATCCAGAATCGGTAAGTGATTCGAATTGGATGTTTGCATCATATGGGTGTTTAAAAAACAAGTTTTTGGTGGATATGCTCTGATACCACTTGTTGGTCCAAGAGGGCAATAAGGGTATAGAACCGCTAGAGGGGGGGGGTGAATAGCGGTCCAAAACTTTTTCCAAAATACCCTTAAAATCAACCGAGTACTTATCAGTTTGGCCAACTGCGGTTCAAAGCACAAGAACCGAACTGATAAAATTCACAGCGGAGTTTGCGGTTTGGCCAAATAGGATAGTTAAAGAGTTTGGGCGGTTTGACTCAGGTTGAGAAAACACTATGATGCAACTGAATAGTTAAACTTAAAGTTGAAAGGAAAACACAATTCATCTTTCAAGTCATTTCGTATATGGAGACAAGTTAAAGACCACAAACAAGAAAGATAAATAACAAGACAGAAAATAAAGATCAAACACACAAATTGAAGAGGTTCGATCTTAAATGAACTACGTCCTCTACCTAGATGGTTAGTCTAGGATTTTCTAATAGCTATGAGACTTGTATTAATTTAGCGGAATGTTTTACAAGATGAATCTAAACTCTAAACAATAAGTCTAAACCTAAGCTATAATAACAACCGGTGTTTTCGAAGTATATAATCTATGTGATCATATAAATGGGGGTGTGTGTGTGAAAGAAATCAAATGCTCTAAGTATCTAAATGATGGTTGAGCAAATGGAAATCTTTCGGTGTAAAGCCTGAGTAAGAAAGGTTGTTAGGCTTGAAGCTTTGATGAAGAAATCTGGGTTTGCTAAGGAGATGGTTGAAGTTTGAATATCTGGGTTTCAATCTTCAAATCAAACTTGAATACTTGGGAATAAATCTCTTGAAGCTCAGCAACCTTCATTGTTGAGGAATGAAGGCTATTATATAGGCAATGCACCCTTGTGACCGTTGGGTAAAGATTGATTCAAATCTCTGGGTACAATTTGCTGTCGAAATCCCATTGGATGAGCTGTCATTTTCGTCCTTGGTTTTGTCTTGTAGTCCGTGGTGGTTGAGGCACCACTACCTTTCATTTGTCCTTTGTTGCATAAAGGACTAACGGTAAACAATTCAAACTGATAGACAAACCGACATTCCTTGCAGAAACTCCAAGTTAACTTAGAGTTATTTTGACATGACATAAGAACATTCCTTTACGGTTGAAAAGGGAATGTTTGTCTAAGGAATAAATGACATCTCTTTAATTCTTCAATAACTGTACTGCGGTTCCGTCAGCATATGAGCGGTTTGAAGGATGAACTTGATGTGCGGTTTCATCAAAGCCACAGACTGCGGTTTGATGAAGGACTTAGGGTTCCATGCTGGCGGCTCAAAGATGACATCTTGAGACACCAAACCGCGAGGAGGTAAAACCGAACTATACTCAGCCTAGACAAACAAAAAATCTAAAATGGACTTATCTAAAAATTTGAAGTAAAACTTCATTACATGCGGTCCTAAAGTCCATAAAAGATACGTGGCATGGATCAATCAAATTAAGGTGGGTGTACTAATAATGAATCCTTACACTGAGCCTAAGAATCATTCTAAGGCAAGAAGATGGGTTGTACATTCTTGATGGGCCTATTCCTAAAGAAACCAATGCCGAAGAGACAATCACAAGAAACATGAGTATGATTCCAGGAATGTGAGTTGTCTCATGCTCACGATTATGTGCTCTTAAACTCCAATAAAGTTTGGAAATTGTGGAAGCCTATTAGATAGGCATGGAGTTGAGTTACATGTTTCAAAGAGCAAGCTAGGCAAGAGAGGTATAAATCCATTGTTGCATTCACTTATTGCAAGATGAGTAAAGGGCAATGAGTGGGACCTCATATGCTTAAAATGAAAGGCTATGTAGAGTATCTTGAGAAACTTAGCAGTCCAATTGGATTGGAGCTAGCCATGAATTTTATTCATTATTCATTACTTAAGAGTTATAATCATAAATCACTTTGTGATGAACTATAACTTGTATGGAATGGATAAGAATCTCTCCGAGTTGCATGATATGCTGAAAACTGCGGAGATGAAGATGATGGAGAAAGGTTCTCCAGTGCTCATGGTTCATGATAGGAAAAGGGTCAAGTGCCAATGAAAGGTAAGACAAGCGTTGTCAAACCTAAAGGAAATAATTATGGCTAAATAAAATAAAACTCTTATTGATGCAATTTGGTAAAATGGCAATTGATTGACCATTTAGAATTGTAGTCAAAATTTTTGACATCAATAAAAGAGAATGGTAGTGGGACTACCACTCGGAATATTTATGTTATAAATCAATCTTTTTAAATTTAATTATTGGGTATTGGATACCGGATGTGAATCCCATATTTGTAAAATGTGCAATAATTAGTAAATTGAAAGACTACTTATAGTAAAGGTGATCTATGAATGGTAATGATGCAAGAGTTGCAACATTGTTCATAGAACACTTGTAAGTGACTTTACTAATAAAGTAAGAAATATTATTTTGTTATAAGATAATGAAGGATATTCATTTCTTATTTGGAATAAGAAAGGTGCTTTATTTATTATGATTTACTTCATTGTGTTATCATATAAATAAATCTTATATCCTAAATCTTGAAGAACAAAGTAATAAAGGCTATAACATATATAAATAAAATTCTTTATGCATTATTGTTTTGATCAAATAAATGAGAAATGCATATCTAAAATTCCATGGGACGGAGTTTTAAGTCATATGATTTGGAATCACATGGTTTATGCAAATCTTATTTACTTGGACCAAGACATATTTTACTATGAATAGTAAAAGGCTAACATCTTAATTGACCTAATACATTTTGATGTATATGGTGCATTAAGTAGCAATATTAAAAGAGAATTTTGGTTGTACTTGGTAAAACTGTTCAAAGACTCTGATTGGATCATGATGATGAATAATTAAACCAAGAACTCGACAGTCATCGTTATGGTTGTGAAATAGTTTCACAACTCTACCAAGAACACCATTTGGAATGATGTGTCTGCGTGGAGGTAAAAGAAACTTATTGGATAAGGGTTCATTAGATGATAATGTCAGAATGACCTTCCATTATTTGTTTTGGGGTTATGTATTTGAAACCACTATAATTACACTAATTTGAGTTCCATCAAAAGAGGTTAAAAGGTGAAAGAAAACTAGGTTTGTCTTTCATAAAGATTTAAGATGGTGTGACCTTTTTGGAAATGAGTTGTCTGGGACATACTCACATTTAAATCTAATAAATATATTTTTATGGGATATAATAAGGAAACTTGATGATATAATTTTACTCATAAGAAACAAATGGTTTGTTACTAATGATGGTACTTTTCTAGATAAATGGTTTATCTCTAAAAGAGCCAGTGGGAGTAAAATATACCTCGAATGGTTCGAGACCCAGAAAATAGTATTTAACCTATGATGGAAGTTGAACAAACTTTCACAAGGGATTGTGAAAATCCGTTCAAGATATACAAGTACTTGCGTATATGATAGAATGCAATCTATAACAAGAAATAGTGGATATTTCAAAATAGAAAGTATTGAGGTAAACTTCATTTAGAATGAAGTATTTACCACCTATCAAAGATGCAATATCCTCCCCATATTTAGATTAATGACTTGGAGTCCTGAAATCTAAAATGCAATCCATGTATGACAATCAAGTTTGGAACTTGATCATTCTAACCTAAGGTGTAAAAATCAAAGGATGAGATTGAGTTTTCTTGGAAAAAACTTACATGGGTAGCAAGAAAATTACTAGAACTCTCATGGTCATATCTTCATATTTGGAATATGAAATTTGACAAAAGGATGTCAAAACAGCGTTCCTTAACGGGAACTCACTTAAGGATGTATTATATACAACCTAAAGGTTTTGATAGTCAAGAAAATTCTAATAAAGAATGTAAGTTGCGGAAATCCATGAGATGGATTGAAGCAAGCTTTTGGGTGGTTGAATCTCCATTTTGATGAATCAAAGAGTTTGGCTTCATCAAGAACGAAGATGTATCTTGTATATATAAGAAGATTAGTGGGAGCATGGTGCTATTCCTTATCTTATATGTGGATGTCATAATGCTCATTGGAAACGACATTCCTACACTTTAATCTAAGAAGATTTGGTTAAGAAAGTGTTTCGCAATGATGAATATGGATGAAGCCACATACGTCCTTGGCATTAAGATCTACATAGATAGATCAAGGAAGTTAATTGGTTTAAGCCAAAGTACATACATTGAAAAGGCCATTAGAAGATTCTGCATGAGTATTCTAAGAGAGGACAGTTACCAATAATACATGGAGTTTGTCTAAGCAAGACTCAATGTCCTAAAAGACAAAAGATCAGCATGAGAAAATGAGTGAGATGCCATTTGCTTCGGAAATTGGATCCATCATGCCATAATAAGTACTAAGCCAGATATATCTAATGATTGGAGCATGACGAGTAGATATCAATCCGACACTGGTGAGATTCACTGGATGGCCATGAGAGCGATTCTTAAGTACTTTATAAGGACTAAAGATTAGTTTATGATCTATGGAGGTATGGAAGATGATCTCGGATGCATGCTTTCCAAACCAACAAAGATGATAAAAGATCGCAATCAAGTTTTTTGCATATGTCGAATAGTGGAGCTATAAGTTGGAATGGTTCCAAGCAGAGTACAGTAACTAATTCTACAACTAAAACTAAGTATATTGCTGCATTGGATGCTGCAAAGGAAACTGTTTGGATTTAAGAAGTTCATTGGTGAAATTAAGGTGGTTCCTTGTATTGCTAAACAAATAGACGTTATTAGTAATAATAGTGGAGCTATTGTTCAAGCAAAGGAAGAAGGGAACATCCTAAATCCAAACACATACTTAGGCGTTTCATATCATTCGAGGAATCATTGATAAGGGAGACATAAATATATGCAAAGTACCACATGCTAACAAAGGAACTTCCACATGCTAAACATGATGGTCATGTTAGGTCCATAGGTATTGGATACCTAGAGAATTGGGCCTAGGGCAAGTGGGAGATTGTTGGTGTTGGTGCCCTAGGTACGTTTGTTAAATGTTGTATAAGTTATCATTTTATTCATGATAATAAAAAGTAATAAGATTATTATTGTTGCTCATGTTTGCTTATAATAATCTCCATCCCTAGAGCTTGTTAAACACTAGTATAAAGGCTAAATGATCATGGGATGATCATGTTAGATTTATGGGTACTTGTTTGGAACAAGGTACTGGACATGACCCGCGGTATGAGATTTATGTCATGGTTAATGTCATATATAAATCTCATACTAGTTATGTCATTTGAATCCTTAGACATGACGTTATTATAGTCTTCCACTTGATGAAGATTATGTTTGACATATTCAAATGTTACCTTTAACCAGGTAGCTATAAAGGGTATGATTGGCATAATCATATTGACATAGGGAAGACTAATAAGGTAAATGGATTTGTCCCTCTTCGGAGAGATGTCAAGCTTGGGCCCCTCATAGGAATGATGTTGATGAAATGTTTGGCCAAACTTAATTGGATTGATTAGATCAATGTCATTTGGATTATCAACATATTCGGGATCGAGAAAAGTATTGAGCAAAACAAGTTGACTTATTGACCATGACTTGTGTTCAATGACATCGTGGACAAAGGGATTGTGACATGTTCTAAAAGGAATGCGAAATTGTATCTAGTTACACTATTTGGGTAGGTATGATGGTTTCCTAGAAACCTAATTATATCTTATGGGTTCATGTTTGGGCCCATTGCCAACTTAGTGTAATCCTAGAGGGTCACACACGAATAGAATGAATCCTAAAGGACTGAATTGGAATTATGTGAAAATCAGCTTTTCTGGCAGGGCACGACCGTGCTGGTTTTAGGGCACGACCGTGCTAAAGTGTTTAGCACGACCGTGCCAGTTATAAAGCACGACCATGCCAATAATCAGAAAAGGGATATATGGCTCGCACCTGTTGGCACGACCGTACCAGTTTTAGGGCACGACCGTGCCAGAGCTGCTTGGCCAAAAATTTGTTTCCTTAATTGGGTGACGGGATTTAGGAATCCTAGGTCATTAAGGGTTAATGACTAGGACCTATGTAAAGTCTTTTTCATCAGCCATTAAGGGTAATTAACCTAGTTGATTGTGAGTGCCTCCAAGGGTTTGAGAGGACGATTTTTGTTCTAAGAAATCCCTAGATTGAAGAACAAGAATATCTCACACACACATAATAATTCCATATAGTTCTATACATTATGAAAGCATGTTTCACAATTTGGTCAAGCAACCAAGATCAAGTGTTCTTGATATTCGTTCGTGGTGTGGATACCGCTAGAGGGTGAAACTTATCATCTTCATAGTTCGTGATTCTTACTTTGTTCGTAATCAAGAATTCAAGCCTCCATCGAATTCAAGGTTGCAAAATCAAAGGCATCAAGGGTTAGTATTCTAGTATTTATTATGTTTAATTTGACTTAATCATATGAATGGATCTATGGGTTTTGGGTTCCATAAATATTAAATTCTTTATTCCGCTGCGCATGTTACTAGGAAACCCAACATCCACACTACGAAAGGATATCAAGAGCACTTGATCTTGGTTGCTAGACAAAATTGTGAAACACGCTTTCACAATGTATAGAACTATATGGAATTATTATGTGTGTGTGAGATATTCTTGTTCTTCAATCTAGGGATTTCTTAGAACAAAAATCATCCTCTCAAACCCTTGGAGGCACTCACAATCAAATAGGTTAATTTCCCTTAATGGCTAGTGAAAAAGACTTTATATAGGTCCTAGTCATTAACCCTTAATGACCTAGGATTCATAAATCCCGTCAACCAATTAAGGAAACAAGTTTCTGGCCAAGCAGCTCTGGCACGGTCGTGCACTATAACTGACGCGGTCGTGCCAATAGGTGCGAGCCATATATCCCTTTTCTGATTAATGGCACGGTCGTGCTTTATAAATGGCACGGTCGTGCCCAGAAAAGCTGATTTTCACATAATTCCAATTCAGTCCTTTAGGATTCGTTCTATTCGTGTGTGACCCTCTAGGATTACACTAAGTTGGCAATGGTCCCAAACATAAACCCATAAGATATGATTAGGTTCTTGTGAGAGCCCGCGCCCGAGATGATCGGATCACCGCGAAATGACCGCCCGTGAAAGCGGTTCGCGCCCGTCTCGTGCTGATGCGCTTTTGGAAATGCTCTCGGTTCTCACACAATGGTTTCCTCTTGATGGTGTGATTTGATTGCAAGAGTCGCCACTTCATTTTGATTTTAGGAAAAATGAAAAAAAAAACCTTTTTTGAGAAAATGGGTTCGGGGGCTAAGTTACGAGAAGAGAAGGGGTTAGGCACTCTTCTCGCCCGTGATGGTCTCTATATGCGTGCCACTTATATTCAATTTTATGCCTTTTAATTTGGATTTTATGCCCTACCAAAAAATGGTGATGAAATATATATGGAGGTCTTCCTATTCTAGGAAGTTTCATTTTTATTCACAACCGGGAACTCGGTTTGAGTGGATTCCCCGATTGGTTTTCAAGAATGGTTTTGATCATATCAAGCAATAATACATCCACGGGAGGGGAGATTACACAATTACACATATACAAAAAATAGGGGAGACAAATCCCACAAATAATAATAAATATCCTCGACGGTGCTTTTGTTGATTTCGGTGACACTTTCCGTCCCCGAGCCGTCGTACCTGTCCTAAAATCAATCCGATTCCAAAAATAAAAATTGGGGGTTAATCCCTGAATACTAGGGATCACAAGGGAGTTTTTGTAGACTTTTTGGACCAAGTTTAGGCCCCAAACACATGCAATAAAGTTGATCACAAAATTCAGCCCAGAAAAGGCAAACAGAAACCTTAGCATGTTTATCACCAATTGTCACCATATTATATTGGGAATCTGACAAAACCCAAAGAACAAAAGTTGAATACCACGCATAAAAAATGAATATTCCAAAATTTGGAGTTCATAGGATGAGTTTTAGTGGTTCAAAAGGTTTCTGACATTTCAATGTCAGAAACTGGAAGTGCAGAATCTGAATTTTTGAGTTTGAAACATATGTTTGAAAGGAGCACTTACAATGATCCAAAAAATGTATAAAAAACATTATAATCATCCTGAGTTCGTTTAGAACAAAATCAATATTTTTATCTTTGTCCAGAAAATTATTTTTCATCAATTTTGAAGCCCAAGAACACAGCAAGGTACCACAGTGAATAAACAACTCAGAATCACTGAGACTCAAATTTATGCATGAAAATATGATCTAGACATGGAATCTGAACATGAAACTTTAGTATAATATATTTCAACATGTTATGAACAACTTTTATTCTTTGACATAAACCATAAAACCAATCTAAGATGGATTTAAAAGCTCATCAAAATCAAGACTCTATACAGAAAGTAAAAACTGATTATATGAGGCATGATTATAGACCTCAAAACACTACTATATCTTCAAACCAAGGCATGAAACTCAAGGAATTTGATATTTAACATGTTAAAAACATTATCCAAGATCTATTTCTCAACAAATAATGATTTTAACATGCATGATCATGAAGGAAAGCCAAAGAGGGCAGATTTACGCCCTTTGAGAGAAACATGAAGATTTTCATACACAAATTAAAGCATATGAATATTATGACTATTATGAACATATATAAACATAATAAACTGAGTATTAGCATCACATGATCATCATTTATATACATAAACAAAGCTTTACAAAGCTAAAAAAAACATGGAAGATGAAGGAAACCTAGTCATTATTTGACTAGGTTCCAAACCACTCCCAATATTGCTTACATATCTAAAGAGCCAAGGTTTACATAGAGTTTTACCTAGCTTTTGAGATTATGGGTGCTCCCTTTGTCAACCAAGGGAAGACTTTTTCTTTTCTTTTTGCTTTGTGTTTGATCAAAGTTTTGGCTTTGATGTGTTTTTTGTGGTTTGTTTGGTGATTTATGGGTGGTGTAGGGGTGGTGTATGAGCGGTGGTGTGGTGATGGTGTGGTGGTGGTGTTCTTGTTGAGGGAGAATGAGAGTGGAGGATGGTAGGGTTTTTTTTTCTTTTTGTTTTTGTGTCTCTTTTTGAAATGGATGAGAGTGGTGTATATAAGAGGAGGGAGGTGGTAAATTGGTTGTAACTTGGAGGGGGGAGGTTGTAAATTGGTGGATTCATCATCTATCCTTCTTGACTAAGGCTTAAAGTCATCTTCCTTATCTCTGTTCCGGCTTTCCGCTCCGCAACTGCTCCGTTGTGCGCGTCTCCGGTGTTCCGGTTGTCCGCGAGTCCAACATGAAAGTTGCTCGGAATATTTTTCTGGTCAGGCCGGTATATCTGAAATATTTTTATGAGCAAGGAACGACAATAATATATTTTTTGCTCTTCTTGAACAGTTGATAAGATATTTTGAGATATTTTCCAATTTGGATAACCATCTTTCTGGCTCCGGCTTTCCGCTCCGTCGTGCGCGCTCCGGTGTCCCGGTTGTCCGCGGGCCCAACATGAAAGTTGCTTGGAATAATTTTGTGGTCACGCCGGTATATCTGAAATATGTCAATTAGCAAGGAAAGGTAATAATATATTTTTAATGCACAGAATGGATAACAGCGAGCAGTTCGGGGGGTTGCGGGCCCCGTTTCCGGTCCTGCACCTCGAAAAACGAAATTTTTGCCTGCTTGCTCGTTTTGATCATGAATTTGAAGTCCGTTTATCCATTCGATGCACCGATAAGGCTCACGGCAGTCCCGCACAGCCAAATCGAGGGTTTTAGGTCAATTTTCGGGTTTAGACCGATTCAAGGTGGGATTTTAGGGGTGCGAGATCAGGGTATCTACAGAGCCCCTCGTCGAATCTCCTGGTTAAAGGGGATTCTACGACTCACTAAGAGACACTCGATCTCGTCTAGGGTGTAACGGCTGGGTCCAAGGTAGGACTTCCTACGTATCTCTTTCGAGAATCAAGCCTCCGTAGTTCTAACTCAAACTATCAATCAAACACAGACAATGGTCAGTTCCGGTTTCCCGGTTTACCTACTTATCTCTTTCGAGAATCAGACCAAACGTAGTTCAGGTTTATTAAAATTTAAAGCAGGGGGTAGCATTGAGATGCGATATCTCTTTGCTGGGGATGGGGGTTGGCATTGAGACATGGTTATGAGAATGGGCGACTGAGCTCACCAAGGTAAGCTGCCTACGTATCCCTTCCGGGAATCAAATCGCGGCGTAGTTCTGGGGAGGTACAACTCGAGCCCCCGAGATGACCAAGGTGGAATAACATAACTTCAACTGGGGAACGTACGACGTTGCTCAGTTCGGGGGAGGTAATCTCGGGCACCCGAGAAGACCAGGGTGGAACAACATAGCATTGCTGAGGAGTTGTATTGAGAAGCGAAGTCTCTTTGCTGGGGGGTTGGTATTTGACCAACAAATTGCGAGAATTGGCGACTGAGTCCAACGTTGTGAACTTCCTACGTATCCCGCCGTGGGAATCAAGTCGAGTCGTAGTTCTGATTAGAACCGAGTCGAACAATTAAGAGAAGGTTTAAGACCAACACGACTCAAGGGTGACGCAAGGTACAATCCGAGTAAAGGGTGCATTGAGATTTGATCTCTCTTTGCAAAGGGATGGAAATCATGAAGGGAGAACGTACGACGTTGCCCTGTTCGGGGAGGTAATCTCAGCCGTCGGAGAAGACCAAGCTGGAACAACATATCTTTTCAAAAGGGGGACCTACGACGTTGCGCAGTTCGGGGGAAGTAATCCCGATCTTTCGAGAAAACTGAGGGCAATAAACAACTGAAGCCATTTATGTACACAAACTAAAATCAAGGATACGCTGCATTCTGCGCCGTCCAGATTCTTCTGCCTTTGTTTTTGCTGTGTGATGAGATTTTTGTACTTTTTTAAGCGAGAGACCACCGCTTTGTGTGATCCACTGGTGCTGTTTTAACCCCGACTGATTCTTTTTTGCTATTGGGAGGGATAACAGGATCGGCTTCGTCCGTTGATCTGCAAGTTAGCTTTGCATGCAGTGGCAGATGTGATTCACACAGATAAAAATTGGATTATTCTGACCGAACACAATCTTTCTTTTATTCTGAAATTCCGGATACTCTTTTTTTTTTTTTTTTTTTAAATAGACACCGACTCGCGATTAATGACCAACACTGAATCAAGCCCGGATTTCAGAGGGCGGCTGCGGTTATATTCATGATAAAGGGGACAAGGTTCAATGCCTAGGGATGAGGACAAGGAAAATGTCAGCTTTTCTAAGAGCCGCCGTACGGACGACTGACACCTTCTGCTGGGTTTTTGACTTTTCGAACCTTGCTTTTGGCAAGGGGGGATGGGGAGACAACCCCTTTTGGAATACTGATGATTTAGGCCGAGTTTTTGGGAGGTTATAAAAGGGGAGGGGGAGCTCTTCTTATTTCTCACACCAACCAACTTCTCCTTCTTTCCTGCTTTGCATCCTTTAGCTCATTTCCCTTCTAAAATGGATAATCTTGGCCAAACCCTGGTTAACATCGAAGAATACCGGGTAGGACTCGACTGCTGGGTGAATTCATACCCAAATAATGTACGAGCGGTGCTAGAAGAAAACTATCATTTCAAGTTGCTCTTTACTCTGAGGAAGTTTCCCATTCAGTGGGAGATGATCCGCGGTGCTTCTGTTTTCTGGTCAACCCGGACCCACTTGTTCAATTTCAATCAAGACGAACTGTGTCCCACCCTTGAGGAATTCTGCGCCATTACAGGCAATACCATTTACGGCGAGGCCATGGTGCCCACTTCCCGCAGGACACCTGCTCGGTGGCTCATTGAAACCTTCGGCTTTGATATTGACTTCTCAAGGGTTCTCCTTCATGGGACCCACCTTGACATTACTTGCTTCCCCGAACTCTTTGGCGAGGCTGACCCTCATAACCCGGTGTACTCCGACCGTAGGGACTTTGCCTTGGTTATGTTCCTATTTGCAGAGATGTTTTTCGTTTCTTACGATGGCTTCATCGACTTAATGATGGTGGACATCGTTGATTCTTGCAAGCGTGTGCCGGCAACGTGATGACTGTCCTCTTGGCTGAGACTTTGCATGGGCTGGACGGCTACTATCCCAGAGGTGATGCTTTCACGTCGGGCAGCCCCATTCTATTGCAGATCTGGCTTCAGGAGCATCTCAAGATCATTCGGCTGGTGTCGAATCCAGACTATACCCCTTCTATGCTTCCAAGGCAAGGTTTATACAGGCAAAACTGCACTACCGTCAAGGAGTGGGTTGGACACTTTTGGCGGATCACATCGGCAGACATCACGTGGGTGCCTCCGCATTGGAGTTTGAGCAGGTATCTCATTACGAGTGTGTTGGGTTTCGATCAAATATGCGCAGCGGAATTTAGCAATTAAAATTTTAAGAAACCCAAAGCCATGGATCCGTTCATATGATTAAATCAAATACAACATGATGAATAAAGGAAAAACTAACCCTTGATGGCTATTAAATTTTCTCTTGGTCTTTGGTGGAGATTTGAAGACTTGATCACGATCACAAAGCTTGAACACGAACTTTGAAGATGATGATTTTCACCCTCTAGCGGTATCCACACTTCGAACGAATATCAAAGGAGCTTCTTTGATCTTGGTTGCTAGACCAATATTATGAAACACACTTTCACAATATAATAAGGAACTATATGGAATTTATTTGTGAATTATTTTGTTCCTCAATCAATGATATCTTAGAACAAAATAAAATCTCTCTCAAACACTTTGGAGACTCACAAAAGCACTAGTTAATATGGTCTGGCCGAATTGGGGTTTTTATACACAATTAAGACCTATTCCAAATAGGAATCTTGTGCCAAAAACCTTCCTAAATCGAATTAGGAATTTTCCTGTCGGCAGCACCAGGCGCCCGCCTGTAAAGGACCAGGCGCCCGCTTGAATGACCAGAAGGTCCTTGTCTTTCTGGAATTAATTCAAGCGCCCGCCTGGTCTGAACCAAGCGCCCGCTCGGTAGACCAAACAGCCCAGAATGCTTCCAGAAATTCCTCCAAGGTCCTTTGACTCTAAATTCCAATATAGTCCTCTTATTAAAGATTCTTTCTATTGTGTGTGACCCTCTAGGATTATACTAAGTTGGCAATGGGCTCAAACATGATCCCATAAGATATGATTAGGTTCTAGCAAACCGTCATACCTACCCAAATAGTATAACTAGATACAAGTTCGCATTCCTTTAGAATATGTCACAATCCCTTTGTCTCCGATGTCATTGAACACAAGTCATGGTCAAACAGTCAACTTGTTTTGTTCAATACTTTCTCGATTCCGAATATGTTGATAATTCAAATGCTATTGATCCAATCAATCCATTTGAGTCCGGCCGAACATTTCAGCAACATCATTCCTTTGAGGGGTCCAAGCTTGACATCTCTCCGTGGAGGGACAAATCCATTTAGCTTATTATTCTTCCCAACGAGAATCCGATTATGCCAATCATACCCTTTATAACTACCGTGTTAAGGTAGCGTTTGAATATGTCAAACACAATGTTCATCAAGTGGAAGACTATAATAAATTCATGTATAAGGATTCAAATGACATAACTAATATGAGATATATGTTCGACATAGACCATGACATAAATCTCATACAGCGGGTCATGTCCAGTACCTTGTTCCAAACAAGTACCCATAAATCTAACATGATCATCCCATGATCATTTAGCCTTTATACTAGTGCTTAACAAGTACTAGGGACGGAGATTATTATGAGTAAACATAAACAACAATAATAATCAAAACATCTCTTTTATTGATATGAAATAAATGATAACAATTACAACGTTTATTAAACGTGCCTAGGGCACCACTACCAACAATCTCCCACTTGCCCTAGGCCCAATCTCCCATGTATCTAATACCCATGGACCTAACATGACCATCATGTTTAGCTTGTGGAACTCCCTTTGTTAGCGGGTCCGCAACATTGTCATCAGTAGGTACTCTGCATATATTAACGTCTCCCTATCAACGATCTCTCGAATGATATGAAAACGCCTAAGTATGTGTTTGGATTTCTGATGTGCTCTTGGTTCCTTTGCTTGAGCAATAGCACCATTATTATCGCAATAAAGGTCTATTGGATTAGCAATACTAGGAACCACTTCAAGTTCAGTTATGAACTTCTTAATCCAAATAGCTTCCTTTGCAGCATCCGATGCAGCAATATACTCAGCTTCTGTTGTAGAATCAGCGGTTGTACTTTGCTTGGAACTCTTCCAGCTTACAGCTCCACCATTTAACATAAACACAAAACCCGATTGCGATCGGCTATCATCTTTGTCGGTTTGGAAGCTTGCATCCATGTAAGCATTTACAACGAGATCATCTTCCATTCCTCCATAGACCAAAAACGAGTCTTTAGTTCTTCTCAAGTACTTAAGAATCGCTTTTACAGCTATCCAATGATTTTCGCCAGGGTCGGATTGGTATCTACTTGTCATGCTCAAAGCATATGATACATCCGGCCTAGTACAAATCATGGCATACATGATGGACCCAATTGCCGAAGCATATGGAACATCATTCATTTTCTCACGCTCATCGTTTGTCTTAGGACATTGAGTCTTGCTTAGAGAAACTCCATGTAACACGGGCAAGGTGCCTCTCTTAGAATTTTCCATACGGAATCTTCTAATGACCTTGTCAATGTATGTACTTTGGCTTAAACCAAGTAGCCTCCTTGATCTATCTCTATAGATCTTAATGCCAAGTATATATGCGGCTTCACCCATATCTTTCATTGCAAAACACTTTCCTAACCAAGTCTTCACAGACTGAAGTGTAGGAATGTCGTTTCCAATGAGCAATATGTCATCCACATATAAAATAAGGAATAGCACTATGCTCCCACTAATCTTCTTGTATACACAAGGCTCATCTTCGTTCTTGATGAAACCAAACTCTTTGACCGATTCATCAAAACGGAGATTCCAACTCCTTGAAGCTTGCTTCAATCCATAGATGGATCTTTGCAATTTGCATACCTTAGAATCTTGTTCAAAACCTTCTGGTTGTGTCATATACACATCCTCTTGGAGTTTTCCATTCAGGAAAGCGGTTTTGACGTCCATCTGCCATATTTCATAGTCATGATATGCGGCAATGGCAAGCAAAATTCTTATAGACTTGATCATTGCTACGGGTGAAAAGGTCTCATCATAGTCAATACCATGAACTTGCCTATAACCCTTCGCTACAAGCCTAGCTTTGTAAGTATGCACCTTCCCATCCATGTCAGTCTTCTTCTTGAAGACCCATTTGCATCCTATGGTTTTTACACCTTCAGGCGCATCAATCAAATTTCAAACTTGATTGTCTTGCATGGATTGTAATTCGGATTCCATGGCTCCAAGCCACTTGTCCGAATCAGGAGAAGACATCGCCTCTTGGTAGGTTGACGGTTCATCATTCTCAATGATTTCTACCTCATTACTATCCGTTACGAGAAATCCATATCTCTCGGGCTCGGATCGTAACCTACTAGATCTGCGAGATGCTTGTGTATTTTGAACAGGTTCCACAACTCCTTGTTGTTCTTGTTCTTGTTCCACTATTGGTTCAATGTTATTTTCTGGGTCTCGAATTTCTTCAAGATTTATTTTACTCCCACTGATTTCTTTGGAGAGAAACTCTTTCTCTAGAAAGACACCAGTTCGGGCAACAAACACTTTGTTGTCCACTCGGTTGTAAAAGTAATATCCTTTAGTTTCCTTAGGATATCCCACGAAAATACATTTATCAGATTTGTGTGCTAGTTTGTCAGAGATAAGTCTCTTGACATAAACTTCGCAACCCCAAATCCTCATGAAAGATAAACTAGGTTTCTTTCCACTCCACATCTCATATGGAGTCTTTGGAACCGATTTAGTTGGAACTTGATTTAGTGTGAAAGCAGCAGTTTCTAGGGGCGTAACCCCAAAAGGATATTGGAAGATCAACTTGACTCATCATTGATCGAACCATGTCTAACAAAGTCCGATTTCTCCTCTCAGACACACCATTCCATTGTGGTGTTCCGGGCGGAGTCAATTGTGAAACTATTCCACAATTCTTTAGATGATCATCAAATTCTTGACTTAAGTATTCACCACCTCGATCTGATCGAAGTGCCTTTATACTTTTGCCAAGTTGTTTTTCTACTTCATTTTGAAATATTCTAAATATCTCAAATGCTTCACTTTTATGTTTCATTAGGTAAACATACCCAAATCTACTATAATCATCAGTGAAGGTTATGAAGTATTGAAATCCTCCCCTAGCATTGCTACTTAATGGTCCGCATACATCGGAATGTATCAACCCCAATAAGTCGCTTGCCCTTTCACCCAACTTGGTAAAAGGTGTCTTAGTCATTTTTCCAAGAAGACACGACTCACAAGTATCATATGACTCTAAGTCACATGAACCCAAAAGTCCGTCCCCATGGAGTTTTGAGATACGCTTCTCATTAATATGACCAAGACGGCAATGCCACAAATAAGTATGATTTACATCATTAGGTTTAGATTTCTTATTTACATGATAGACATTATTTTCATTCTTGACATCCAAGATATAAAGGCCATTAAATGAATTAGCAATACCATAAAACACATCATTTAAATAAATAGAAAATTTCTTATTCTCAATAAGAAACTTAAAACCTTCATTATCCAAACAAGAAATTGAAATAATATTTCTGCTTAAATCCGGAACATAATAACAATTGTTCAAAACAAGAATTAATCCGGAAGGTAAAGTGACTTCATAAGTCCCTACGGCTAATGCAGCAACTCTTGCTCCATTCCCCACGCGTAGATCTACTTCACCATCTTTAAGCAGTCTCCTATTCTTTAGTCCCTGCACATTTAGACAAATGTGAGAACCACATCCGGTATCCAATACCCAAGAATCAGTGGTAGAAAGGAGAATATCTATCATATAGATACCTGAAGTCGACGCAGCCTTGCTGCTCTTCTTCTTCTTTTGCTCTTCCAAGAAAGCCTTGCAATTACGTTTCCAATGACCAATTTCTTGACAATGGAAACATATTGCATCCTTTTGTGAATCGGGTTTTGCCTCAGAAGCCTTGGCAACCTTTGCCTTGCTTATCTTGGGTTTGACAACTTTTGCCTTACCCTTGCCTTTGGCACCAGGCTTCTTCCCATCATGAACCAAGAGCACGGGAGAACCTTTCTCCATAATTTTCATCTCTGCAGTTTTGAGCATCCCATGCAACTCAGAGAGGTTCTTATCCATTCCATGCATGTTATAATTCATCACAAACTGATTATAACTTTTAGGCAATGAATTAAGAATGAGATCCGTGGCTAGCTCCAATGGAATTGGATAGCCAAGTTTCTCAAAGTGCTCTACATAACCTTTCATTTTAAGAAAGTGAGGACTCACTTGTTGCCCTTCATTCATTTTACTAGTAGTGAATGCAACAATGGTCTTGTACCTCTCTTGCCTAGCTTGCTCTTGAAACATGGTTCTCAACTCCACGCCTATCTCATAGGCTGCCAAATGTTCCAAACTTTGTTGGAGTTTTGAACACATAGAAGCAAGCATGAGACAACTTACATCTCTAGAATCATTACGATGTTTCTTGTAATTGTCTCTTTCCACCCTAGGGGCAGTAGGCGGTGGTTCAGCAGGGAGAGGCCCGTCGAGAATGTACAACTTATCTTCTTGCCTAAGAACGATTCTTATGCTACGGATCCAATCCATAAAGTTAGTACCATTCTCTTCGAGCTTATCCTTCTCGAGGATCGATCGCAATGACATTGATTGAGTGTTATTAGTCATTATCTACAAATATGCAAAATTTCCAAAATTTAATAAGTACCAGTTTTTCATTAAAGAAACAAACAATGTATTTTCAAACAAAATACTCCCACTAAATTATATAACCTTCATATACATCCAATGTATAATATAATTTAAATGGGTTAAGATCCAACTTTAATTTAATTTCAAGTCCGCTAAGGCAGATTACACAAAATCAAATTAATTAGGTAGACAACTCTTGTCAATCATATCTCATATGACTCTTAGTTCCTTTTATGAGATTCTTTAAGAAATCCAATTTCAAAAAGCATGTTTAAACCTCATCTTTGCCTAGGCCCAAAACTGTTTTGACGCCCAATTAAGTCTAACCATTTTAAACGCATAGTTAATGTGTCCCGCTAGGGCGTGCCCACATTATCTATCTTGCTCATACATAAATAAATTTAATGCATCTCGCTAGGGCGAATCTACATTAGAGTCACTTATGTACTAACATGTGTTTTAATCATGGCATGGCAATAAAAGACTTAAAACTTTCTTTGAAGGTTCATCACATATAGCATATAACACATTTATGAGCACATAATATAAACATGTTACACATCAAGTTTAGCCACTAAATTAATCCCATTAATTTAAGCATGATATTTATGTGTCATTAGTTTCTCTATAATTATGAGGATGAGACTAATTCAACTTTGGTTATTATCTCCAAATCAAGACAACAAGAAGTGCGGTCGAACTAAGCCATTAGGCAACCACAATCCCGCACTAATTCAAGAAACCAAGAAAGTAGTCCATGTGGCCGAAACTAAGCAATAGATGGTCTCGATGAACGTAGGCCAATTGCATTCACAATTCCACATGGATCTCCAATCATTGAATCAAGAACTTTGTTTCTCAATTTTAGCAATTATGAACTCTTCATAATTCTAACTTCGTTTTATCTTTGAAACTTTGATTGTGATCAATTTTGGGAAACACAATCTCGATGAACGCAGATTAGCCATCCAAACTTGAACCAATCTAGGAATCACAAGACTAAAACAAATAGGAAAATCAAACCCCAAAATCCACACACAAACCAACTACTCAAAACCCATTCCAGATCAACAAGTCTGGACTGGTTCTGTTACTGGTTTTGTCGAATTTATCGAAAATTTCATATTCAGATTTTAACCAAAATCAGAACAAATTTTGACCACCGAGCGCCCGCCTACAAAGGACCAGGCGCCCGCTTGAATGGCCAGAATAGTATAGAATTTTAAAGTTCGAAAATTTTGTCTCAAAATTATTTTTCCCCGATTATTAAAACTTTGATCCAATCAAAATCAATAATCGAAATAATTCAGAATCCACTATAATTTTTATTGCGATTGAATCGTGCGATTAAAGTTGCAAAACAATAAACCACTTAAAATCACAAAACACATAAGCATCATATATTCCAATATTCATATCATGCAAGGCACATAAACAATTTATATACACATAACATGATCCAAGTATTGAATTAATCAACATGAACGGCGCTCTGATACCACTGTTGGGTTTCGATCAAACATGCGCACCGGAATTTAGCAATTAAAATTTTAAGAAACCCAAAGCCATGGATCCGTTTATATGATTAAATCAAATACAACATGATGAATAAAGGAAAAACTAACCCTTGATGGCTATTAAATTTTCTCTTGGTCTTTGGTGGAGATTTGAAGACTTGATCACGATCACAAAGCTTGAACACGAGCTTTGAAGATGATGATTTTCACCCTCTAGCGGTATCCACACTTCTAACGAAGATCAAAGGAGCTTCTTTGATCTTGGTTACTAGACCAATATTATGAAACACACTTTCACAATATAATAAGGAACTATATGGAATTTATTTGTGAATTATTTTGTTCCTCAATCAATGATATCTTAGAACAAAATAAAATCTCTCTCAAACACTTTGGAGACTCACAAAAGCACTAGTTAATATGGTCTGGCCGAATTGAGGTTTTTATACACAATTAAGACCTATTCCAAATAGGAATCTTGTGCCAAAAACCTTCCTAAATCGAATTAGGAATTTTCCTGTCGGCAGTACCAGGCGCCCGCCTGTAAAGGACCAGGCGCCCGCTTGAATGACCAGAAGGTCCTTGTCTTTCTGGAATTAATTCAAGCGCCCGCCTGGTCTGAACCAAGCGCCCGCTCGGTAGACCAAACAGCCCAGAATGCTTCCAGAAATTCCTCCAAGGTCCTTTGACTCTAAATTCCAATATAGTCCTCTTATTAAAGATTCGTTCTATTGTGTGTGACCCTCTAGGATTATACTAAGTTGGCAATAACATGATCCCATAAGATATGATTAGGTTCTAGCAAACCGTCATACCTACCCAAATAGTATAACTAGATACAAGTTCGCATTCCTTTAGAATATGTCACAATCCCTTTGTCTCCGATGTCATTGAACACAAGTCATGGTCAAACAGTCAACTTGTTTTGTTCAATACTTTCTCGATTCCGAATATGTTGATAATTCAAATGCTATTGATCCAATCAATCCATTTGAGTCTGGCCGAACATTTCATCAACATCATTCCTTCGAGGGGACCAAGCTTGACATCTCTCCGTAGAGGGACAAATCCATTTAGCTTATTATTATTCCCAACGAGAATTCGATTATGCCAATCATACCCTTTATAACTACCGTGTTAAGGTAGCGTTTGAATATGTCAAACACAATGTTCATCAAGTGGAAGACTATAATAACTTCATGTATAAGGATTCAAATGACATAACTAATATGAGATATATGTTCGACATAGACCATGACATAAATCTCATACAGCGGGTCATGTCCAGTACCTTGTTCCAAACAAGTACCAATAAATCTAACATGATCATCCCATGATCATTTAGCCTTTATACTAGTGCTTAATAAGTACTAGGGACGGAGATTATTATGAGTAAACATGAACAACAATAATAATCAAAACATCTCTTTTATTGATATGAAATAAATGATAACAATTACAACATTTATTAAACGTGCCTAGGGCACCACTACCAACAGAGTGCGGGTCATTCCTTCATCTGGCTGGCTGGGCTTCGCTCCACCACTTTCTACTTGGGCCAACGGGTGGCTCGCCAGTTCGGACAAGTCCAAGGGATCCCCTTTTCTGACCTTCCCATCACAGATAATTTGCCGGTGAGTACCAACATATGCAACTTGATCAAAGAGGTTGGTATCAGAATGGTGCACACATCAGTCGAGGCAGGCGCCGGGGTGAAGGGGACACATTTTATGAAACCACTTTGGAATATCTTGAGTGGTTGGGCCCTCAAATTGCTGAAGAAACAGCTACCATTGCAGCTTTGGTACTGGAGCTCGTAGGTCCAAAAATTCTGTCTGGGGATTACTATTCCCAGATAACAGGGGCGACAGTTTTCCAGAATCAGATTGGCGGGAGTCAACCACGCAGCGGTCATCGATCCGGACGCCGCAGAAATGATCGGGGCTCAACTTCAAGGAACACCCAGCCTGATGCAACGAACTCTGAGAATCAAAGGGGAGAAAGCTCGACGGGTCCTTATCCGAACGTGTTCGATCGTCTCAGTCCCTGAATAAAGTTTCAGTTATTTTCGCTTTAATCCTTGCTTGCCACGCCAAGATGATGTGTTTTTATTTCAAAGTTTGTTGTGTTTGTTTTTCCTTTTGAATGTAATGTTTGCAAGTTCAACGTGGGGAATAAAAATATTTATTTACTTTTAATGACCGGACCCGAAGGTTGCCTACGTTCCTCTTTAGAGGCTCAGGTCAACGTAGTTCGACACAGTTACATGAAATTTTGCGCGCCTCCTGTTTTTTACCTAGAACTGCCCTTTCGGGTTTTCACCTATAGTGGGGCTGCCTTTTTTTTTTTTTTTTCTTTTTTTTTTTTTTACAGACTCGATAGGAAACACAAATCTCTGCGTCTTCAACGCATAATACTTCTTCAATTTGCTGAGGTTGCAGGGCTGAACAAGGTCTTCTCCAAATTCAGTTTGCAGGAACACGGCTCCACCAGACTGTATCTTCTTGACAATGTAGGGGCCCAACCACGGAGACTTCCATTTCCCTCGGGGGTCGACATAACTTGGTGGCTTTTCTCGCAGCACAAGATCTCCCATTTTGATATTGCGGTCTTTCACTTTCTTGTTAAATGCTCTGGCAATTCTGCGCTGGTACGCATGATTGTGCTCAAGGGCCAACAACCGCTTTTCATCGAGCAATGCTAACTCTTCATGGCGACTTTGTAACCAATCAACTTCAAACACTTGATTCTCAAGTAGCACTCTCATAGAGGGGATTTCAAGCTCAATCGGGAGAACAGCTTCCATGCCATATGCAAGTGAATAAGGAGTATCCCCAGTCGGTGTCCGAACAGATGTGCAGTATCCCCACAAGGCTAAAGGCAGCTTCTCGGACCAATCTTTTCCAGTGATAGCCATCTTTCTAATGATGTTCTCCAGGGTTTTGTTCGCCGCTTCTACCGCTCCATTGGCTTGGGGTCGATAGGGGGATGACTTGTGTCTGACCACCCGGAATTCGTCAAGCAATCGGTTGACTTCCCCTTCAAAGTGAGTTCCATTATCTGAGATCATCTCATAAGGGACCCCATATCTGTAGAAAATGTTGGTACGAATGAACTCGTCTACCTTCTTGGCATTCAAAACTTTGTAAGCAGCGGCCTCAACCCACTTGGTGAAGTAATCGATAGCTACGAGCACGTATTCTTGCCCACCCGAACCTTTCAGTTTGACCTGACCAAAAACATCTATCCCCCATGTGGAGAAAGGCCAAGGAGCAGTTGATTGATAAAGAACGTGTGGCGGCAGATGTTGTAGACTAGCGTACCGCTAACACTAATCACAGGTTCGCACTTTCATCATACAATCCTTTTCCATGGTGGTCCATTAGTACCCTTGCCTCACTATCTTCTCAGCGAGCATGTTCCCATTCATGTGGGGTCCACACAGTCCCCCATGGATTTCATCTATGATCCAATCCTTGCCCTTTTGTCCCTTTCTGGAGGGTAGGTCCCATTCCTGAGCACATTCCATACGTCTGTATACCACGGCTCTTCATTCTCTTTGCTTTCTAGCTCAATATCCAGGCAGTAGGCTGGGATTGATCACTTACTAACCACAAACGACTTTACCATAACATCTGCAGGGAATTCCATGATGGAGGCGAGGGTAGCCAATGCATCTGCGAATCTGTTTCGGTCCCTTGGGTGATAATGGAATGAGATATCTGAGAAGCGTTCTGTGAGTGCTACCAGTCGAATATGATACTGCTGTAGTCTTGGATCCAAGATTTTCCATTTTCCCTCGACCTGATTGATGATCAAGGCGGAGTCCCGAACACTTCAATTTCTTTGACCCCTCGATTTAATGCTTCTCCCAGGCCGGCGATGCAAGCCTCATACTCTGCTGTGTTATTCGAACAGTCGAAGTCTAACCAGATAGCAATGGGTGTGTGCGCATCACTTGGATCAATGAGCAAGATTCCAATTCCGAAACCTCTCTTGTTGGCAGCCCCATCAAAGAAGAGTTGCCACTTATTCTCCGAACAATCAACAGTGTAGATCCCTTCATCGGGAAACTGAGCTTCTGGTCCAGGCTCAAGATCAAGAGCCAAATCTGCAAGCTGGTCTGCTATCACCCTTCCTTTAATGGACTTAGGCGTTGCGTAAGTCATATCAAACTCGCTTAAGAGAAAAGCCCACTTGGCCACTCGATTGGACATGGTTGGCCTTTCGAGGATGTACTTCACTGGATCCATTCGGGATATAATCTGGACAGGTAAGGATTGCAGATAAATTTTTAATCGCTGCGAGACCCAAACCAAACCGGTACATGCCTTTTCCAACGCTGAGTAGTTCAATTCACTCCCTTGTAGCTTTCTGCTAACAAAATAGATGGCACTTTCCACCCAGGAGTCCTCTTTTTCCTGTGCAAGCATTGCTCCTACTGCAGTATCAGTAACTGTTAGGTACAGTCGTAAGGGTTTGTACGAATGAGGTGGCGCCAAGACCGGTGGTCTTGTCAAGTATTCTTTGACCTTTTTAAAAGAAATCTGGCATTCTTCATCCCATGATCGATCGGTGTCCTTTTTTAGGAGCTTAAAGAGCGGTTCACACATCATGGTTACCTGCCGTATGAATCTGCTAATGTATTGAATCCTTCCCAAGAAACCTTTCACCTCTTTTTGAGTTCGAGGTTGAGGCATTTCTGTGATGGCCTTTATTTTGTCGGGGTCGACTTCAATCCCTTTTTCAGTTACCAAGAAACCTAAGACTTTGCCTCGGACAGTACTGAATGTGCATTTAGCAGGATTCAATTTCACGTGGTACTTCCGCAACCTTTCGAAGAACTTTCTGAGGTCAATCAGATGCTGAGCGCCTTCTTCAACTGAGTGCACAATCATGTCATCCACGTAGATTTCAAGCTCTTTGTGGATCATGTCATGAAAAAGGGTCGTAGAACCTCTTTGATAAGTGGTTCCGGCATTTTTAAGACCGAAAGGCATCACAGTATAGCAGAACGTCCCCCACGGGGTGATGAAGGAAGTTTTCTCTTGATCTTCTACTACCATCTTAATTTGGTTATAACCCGCCATTCCATCAACGAACGACTTCACTTTGTGCATTGGAACCGAGTCCACCAAAATGTCAATATTTGGTAACGGGAAATCATCCTTCGGGCAAGCCTTGTTGAGGTCTCTGAAATCAACACATATCCGGACTTTGCCGTTCGCCTTTTCAACTGTGACCATATTGGACAACCATTGGGGATACTCCACAACTCGGATGAAGCCTACTTGTAGCAGCCTCTCGATCTCCTCTTTAACCTGAAGGGCCCACTGCGGCTTGATTCTGCGTAGTTTCTGCTTGACCGGTT
This sequence comes from Campanula takesimana, assembly GCA_026119855.1. Lineage (NCBI taxonomy): Eukaryota > Viridiplantae > Streptophyta > Magnoliopsida > Asterales > Campanulaceae > Campanula > Campanula takesimana. Next base: position 595,268 of record JAOWBW010000616.1, on the reverse strand, counting down.
TGGCGTCAGGAAAGGTAGGAATTCGGTGTTCCACGATCGTCGTATCTAACCCTGGCATGTCTTCATACGACCAGGCAAACACATCAACAAATTCTTTGAGTAAACTGATCAGCTGTTCCCTGTCAGCCCCTTGCATGAAGCTCCCGATCTTCATTTCTTTGACTTCTTCATTCAGCCCCAGATTGATGGTAGACAGATTTTCCCCACAGGCTTCTAATTTTCGTTCCCCACGCTGTTTTGCTAACCTGTTTAACTCGATTAAATAGTCTTTTTCATCTTGACTTATGTTTTTTAAAGATTCATGATTAACTTTAGTTGTTGTTAAATTTTCATTTGTTAAATCATTTTTTAAAATATTGGCAACCGAGGAGTAAGCGGAAATAGAGGAAACTTCATTCACAAAAGAGGGGAGTACAAGCTCGGCGACCGCGTCGAGGTCCTCGACAGTGAGGTCCTCTTCGGGAGTCCCGGAAACAACATTAGATAGCACAAAGGGTTCAAAAACGGGGCCATCAGGGCGAACATAACCAAACTGCTCCACCAGAGTGTCAGTAGTAGCGAGTGGGCCAGTGGTTCTGGACCAGTTATTAAGTGGTGCCACTGCCGGCTTGAGGTGCTTCACCGGGTCATAAGCTTCACCATTACCATTTTCGATCATAACCACATATCCGTCTTCAAGACGAATTCCTTCAAACAACCCGAAGACATCATTTTCTTCATCAATATTCCACGGAATAATCGGGTCCAGTTGCTTATAGGAACTGCCTACATCAAAGTTTTCATCGACCATCTTGATATTCTCAAATACTTCCCATCCAGCATAAGGCTTTTCATTAATGCCAATAACTGGCTCAAAAGGCATAACATACGCGACATCTTCAACTTTGCAAACAAAATATCCCTTCCAGGACTTTTCATAAGGACGGAGTAGGGGGAGCTTATAGGTCCTTCCACTTTTGATAGCGGTCTGTCTCTCCCTTTTCTGACGTACAGCTTTGGTGATTTCGGCAGGAGTCGGTTTGTAGCCAAGCCCAAAAGGAAGGAAGAAAAATGGAACATCATCCTTGATAGGTTCAATACAACCTTGTTGCTCTTTTCCAAGCCCCATCATAGGCAGGAACTTCATCTTCTTGACCATATTCAAGGCCATTGCATCTCCATACCTGGTCCGCTTTCTACCAATTAGATCGGTCTCCTTGACATATTCAATAGCATGGATCCGAGCTTGTTGGATCACTTCAAAACCACTCAAGAAGATGCCAGTATCTTTGTGCTCAATTCCCAAAATCAGGAGGTCATGAACTTGCGTATCATCTTGGGCATGAACTACCACTACATGATTGTCGTGGATGAACTTGATGCACTGATGGTAGGTGGAAGCTACCCCTCTTACTCCATGGATCCAAGGGCGTCCCAAGAGTAGACTGAATGAGGACTTGATATCAATCACTTGAAATTCAATCGGCATGACAAGAGGGCCAATGGTGAGAGTGAGAAGGACAACACCCAGAACACAGTGACTGGTGCTATCGTAAGCACGAACCACTTGAGAAGATGGGGCCAAATCAGTTATCTTGATTCCCAAATCTGCGAGAACATGCACGGGGCATACATTTACTGAGGAGCCATTATCAATCAAAACACGAGCTAAGTACTCACCTCCGACCCCAACTGTGATGCGCAGAGCCTCGACATGATTAAGACCAATTTTTGGTGCATCGAGATTGGTAAAAGTGATGATATTCCCAAAATGAATGTTGCCGATCATGTGGACAAGGTCATTGGGAGAAGTCTCGATCGGGATGACAGCTTGAGCAAGAGCTTTAACCAACACGTCTCGGTGCTCCTGTGAAGACGAGAGCAAACCCCAAATGGATATATTAGCCTGGGTTTTCTTTAACTGGGTCAAGACCGGGTTCTCGGCGACCTTCTCTTTCTGAGCGGGGACTTCTTCTTTATCCTTTCCCAATTCACTTGCCTCGGGATTTGGAGGCTGATAGGCTCATCCCTAGCGAGTGAGGTGATTCACATTTCCGCCAACCCAAGTGGCCTTTTAAACAGGGGCCTTTTGCTCCTTAATAGCTTTAGCACTAGACAAAATCGAATCCCAAGAGATCATATGGCATTCAAAATCTTCGGAGATAACAGGAGTTACAGTGTAATTCAAAGCTTTCTTCGGAACGATGAAACTAGTCCTTGAGTAGTTTCCTTCAAACTCGATCACATGGATCCCTGGCAAGGGATTAGTCACCACATTTGGTTGGGGCGGCTTCTGAATGAGTCCATCGTCTATCATGTCTTGCAGAGTGTATCTCAAACTCCAACATTCATTTGTCGCATGACCAGGTGATACGTGGTATGCACAATATTTACTTGCATCCCAATTCTTAGGAGGCGGATTAGGCGGGCGGTATCCTTCTATCGGCTTTAGTACTCCTTGGGCAACCAATCCTTGAAAGATAGTAGACAATGGAGCGCTGAATTTATCAAAATGGCGATCTCTCCGATTTCCACCATTCCTTCGCTGATCGGTGACAGAGTTCACAGACCCGTCTTGATTATAACACGGAGGTGCCCTATTGTAGCTGCTCCGGCTTGGTCCCACATTGCTGTTCCAAAAAGGAGCAGAGGTCATGGCAACATTGTTCACAACTGGTGCCGGGGCTTTAGCAGCAGATCAGAATCTGTAGGAGCTAGGAGAAGAATCTAGCTTGATCACCCCAGTTCGGACATCTTCGTCAATACGAGAACCCACATCAAGAATAGAAGCAAAATCTGGAAACGGGAGATATTTCATCTTATCTGCATACACCGGCTGAAGATTCTTAAGGAAAATATGAGTTTGCTCGGCGTTGTCAGGCCTCTCCAGAGTTTGAGCAACCTTATTCCTCCACCTACTTACAAATTCAGAAAAGGATTCCTTCTCACGCTGAGCACACGAATCGAGGTCACGATGGCTCTTCTCCCAGTTGGAGTTATCTTTGTATCGCTTCTGGAATTCATCCACGAGCTTCCCCCAATTATCAACCAGATTGGCATCCACAGTCATAAACCACTGCTTAGCGGCTCCTACCAAAGTCAGATGGAAGTTGGAGGCCATCGCACCAACATTAGCCCCACGAGACTGCATTGCATGAGCGTAAGATTTCAGGTGGGCCATTGGGCAACCTGTACCGTCAAATTTCTCCACATCGGGAATTTTGAATTTAGGAGGCAGAACAGCAAATGGAGATAATTTCAAGGAATCTGCAGAAAACTCCCCTTTATTCATGACCTTTCTCAACATTTCTTTCATTTCGCTCATTTCAATCTCATCTTTAGTAAGGGGTACATATGGGACACCCTTGTAAAACGCTTCCATTCGGCGGACTAGGTTAGGATCTTGCCCCTGGGAAGTTCGTTGATTAATCTGAGAGGCACCGCTAGCAAACGCACCATAAGCGTTGGGCTGCTGATTCGGATACAGAGTCTGCATATACTAAGCAAAGGCATTATGATCAGGCGGATACTGAGACGGATGCACAGCAAAATTTGCTGGATTCGGGATGAAGGGCTGGTGAGTGCCACTGAAGTCTGGATGAGCCACATTACCCTAAGGAGGGATGATCTGGTGATGACTCTGGCCGATGGTGTTGCTACTAATAGGATTCAAGTTGATGGTAGGGATGCCACTTCCATTGGGACCTGTATTGCCATTGGGATTAGGATTGGGAACCCCATTTCCGGTCTGATTAACGTTCGGATCGCCATTGGGATTTCTGTTGGGGTTGCCATTAGGAGCCCCATTACTATTCTGATTTTGCATCTGCACAAGTGTAGCCAGTAGCTCATCTTGCTGAATCCTCATCTGACCCAACACATTCTGCTCCAACCATGCTTGAAGACCTGGTGGCGGCACATAGGCTTCCTCATTTCCTTCCTGGGCCATTGCAATAGCTACTTCGGTTACAGGCACTGTCTCGGCAACTCGGATCAACCTCCCCTTACTGTTTCTAGCTCCCCCTTTCCAAGTAGATGCCAGGCTTAAAGTATCTGAAAGGGATGGTGTTTAGGGCTGATTAGAGAGTGAAAAGGATCGAGATTTTCCGAGTTTGATTCAAAAGGAGTTCAAAAATCAAAATCAATCCTAGAATGCCGGATAAGCACTTGCTTTATTTTGACATGTTTTTGCATGAATCTTGGAATAGTGGATACCATCTCCAAAGTATAGGACCAACGTTTTTCACCTGTACTGTACTATTGGCCGTCCGAGCCCCTAGCGAAGGGCCTATACTCTTTCTGGGATCCACCATTCGGTTACGGTCTATGTGAGGGTCTTGACAATTTCAAGTCAATCCAAGAATTTGAACATGATATCCACAATTGAGGCCGATTATAACCTTTTGGGAATTCATAGGATTGAAGTAAAATTGTTTAGACAAAAACCGACATGAAGTCTGTGACGTGTGATTTTCGAAAGAATATGGACATCGCATTTCGGCTTTTGAAGCTTGGCTTACACCCATCACAGCGACCGTAGGCGCTGCTAAGGGGGAAACAGTATACCGTTGACCCTATGGGGAAGTCAAGTGAGCTCCCTTATGCCCCAGGTTTACCATCTCGGGTTTGAGATTCTAAGACGCTTTTCAAAAAACGTGCATGTGTGTGAAGTATCTATGAGTTCGAAAAATCATTTTGAAAGCACGTAAAGAAAACAAGAAAATCATTTTTTTCCTTTTTTACTTGTTTTACCCCTTTTTTGGGGAATCACTCACCACGCAATGCATATATATATATACAAATAAGATAAGCGAAAAAACGCCCCTGCAAAACAGAGGTTAGGGAACAGATATATACACCCCAAGTAAGGCACATAAAGCATGGCATACACAAAGATTTAGAGTCTAGCCCACTTTAAAACAACTCCCCAGCGGAGTCGCCACTGTGAGAGCCTGCGCCCGAGATGATCGGATCACCGCGAAATGACCGCCCGTGAAAGCGGTTCGCGCCCGTCTCGTGCTGATGCGCTTTTGGAAATGCGCTCGGTTCTCACACAATGGTTTCCTCTTGATGCTGTGATTTGATTGCAAGAGTCGCCACCTCATTTTGATTTTAGGAAAAATGAAGAAAAAACCTTTTTTGAGAAAATGGGTTCGGGGGCTAAGTTACGAGAAGAGAAGGGGTTAGGCACTCTTCTCGCCCGTGATGGTCTCTATATGCGTGCCACTTATATTCAATTTTATGCCTTTTAATTTGGATTTTATGCCCTACCAAAAAATGGTGATGAAATATATATGGAGGTCTTCATATTCTAGGAAGTTTCATTTTTATTCACAACTGGGAACTCGGTTTGCGTGGATTCCCCGATTGGTTTTCAAGAATGGTTTTGATCATATCAAGAAATAATACATCCACGGGAGGGGAGATTACACAATTAAACATATACAAAAAATAGGGGAGACAAATCCCACAAATAATAATAAATATCCTCGACGGTGCTTTTGTTGATTTCGGTGACACTTTCCGTCCCCGAGCCGTCGTACCTGTCCTAAAATCAATCCGATTCCAAAAATAAAAATTGGGGGTTAATTCCTGAATACTAGGGATCACAAGGGAGTTTTTGTAGACTTTTTGGACCAATTTTAGGCCCCAAACACATGCAATAAAGTTGATCACAAAATTCAGCCCAGAAAAGGCAAACAGAAACCTTAGCATGTTTATCACCAATTTTCACCATCTTAGCTTGGGAATCTGACAAACTCAAAAGAACAAACGTTGAAGCCCACGAATAAAAAATGAATATCCCAAAATTTTGAGTTCATAGGATGAGTTTTAGTGGTTCAAAGGTTTCTGACATTTCAATGTCAGAAACTGGAAGTGCAGAATCTGAATTTTTGAGTTTGAAACATATGTTTGAAAGGAGCACTTACATTGATTTAAAAAATGTATAAAAAATATTATAATCATACTGAGTTCGTTTAGAACAAAATCCATGTTTTGATATTTGTCCATAAAATTATTTTTCATCAAGTTTGAAGCCCAAGAACACAGCAAGGTACCACAGTGAATAAACAACTCAGAATCACTGAGACCCAAATTTATGCATGAAAATATGATCTAGGCATGGAATCTGAACATGAAACTTTAGGATCATATATTTCAACATGTTATGAACAACTTGTTTTCTTTGACCTAAACCATAAAACCAATCTAAGATGGATTTACAAGCTCATCAAAATCAAGACTCTATACAGAAAGTAAAAACTGATTATATGAGGCATGATTATAGACCTCAAAACACTACTATATCTTCAAACCAAGGCATGAAACTCAAGGAATTTGATATTTAACATGTTAACAACATTATCCAAGAGCTATTTCTCAACAAATAATGATTTTCACATGCATGATCATGAAGGAAAGCCAAAGAGGGCAGATTTACGCCCTTTGAGAGAAACATGAAGATTTTCATACACAAATTAAAGCATATGAATATTATGACTATTATGAACATATATAAACATAATAAACTGAGTATTAGCATCACATGATCATCATTTAAATACATAAACAAAGCTTTACAAAGCTAAAAAAAACATGGAAGATGAAGGAAACCTAATCATTATTTGACTAGGTTCCAAACCACTCCCAATATTGCTTACATATCTAAAGAGCCAAGGTTTACATAGAGTTTTACCTAGATTTTGAGATTTATGGGTGCTCCCTTTGTCAACCAAGGGAAGACTTTTTCTTTTCTTTTTGCTTTGTGTTTGATCAAAGTTTTGGCTTTGATGTGTTTTTTGTGGTTTGTTTGGTGATTTATGGGTGGTGTAGGGGTGGTGTATGAGTGGTGGTGTGGTGATGGTGTGGTGGTGGTGTTCTTGTTGAGGGAGAATGAGAGTGGAGGATGGTAGGGTTTTTTTTTCTTTTTGTTTTTGTGTCTCTCTTTTTGAAATGGATGAGAGTGGTGTATATATGAGGAGGGAGGTGGTAAATTGGTTGTAACTTGGAGGGGGAGGTTGTAAATTGGTGGATTCATCATCTATCCTTTTGGACTAAGGCTTAAAGTCATCTTCCTTATCTCTGTTCCGGCTTTTCGCTCCGCAACTGCTCCGTTGTGCGCGTCTCCGGTGTCCCGGTTGTCCGCGAGTCCAACATGAAAGTTGCTCGGAATATTTTTCTGGTCAGGCCGGTATATCTGAAATATTTTTATGAGCAAGGAACGAAAATAATATATTTTTTTTCTCTTCTTGACCAATTGATAAGATATTCTGAGATATTTTCCAATTTGGATAACCATCTTTCCGGCTCCGGCTTTCTGCTCCGTAACTGCTCCGTTGTGCGCGCCTCCGGTGTCCCGGTTGTCCGTGAGTCCAACATGAAAGTTACTTGGAATATTTTTCTGGTCAGGCCGGTATATCTGAATATTTTTATGAGCAAGGAACGACAATAATATATTTTTTGCTCTTCTTGACCAGTTGATAAGATATTTTGAGATATTTTCCAATGTGGATAACCATCTTTCCGGCTCCGGGTTTCCGCTCTGTCGTGCGCGCTCCGGTGTCCCGGTTGTCCGCGGGCCCAACATGAAAGTTGCTTGGAATAATTTTGTGGTCACGCCGGTATATCTGAAATATGTCAATTAGCAAGGAAAGGTAATAATATATTTTTAATGCACAGAATGGATAACAGCGAGCAGTTCGGGGGGTTGCGGGTTCCGTTTCCGGTCCCGAACCTCGAAAAACGAAATTTTTGCCTGCTTGCTCGTTTTTTCGCTCTGATCATGAATTTGAAGTCCGTTTATCCATTCGATTCACCGATAAGGCTCACGGCAGTCCCGCACAGCCAAATCGAGGGTTTTAGGTCAATTTTCGGGTTTAGACCGATTCAAGGTGGGTTTTTAGGGGTGCGAGATCAGGGTATCTAAAGTTCTAGCAAACCGTCATACCTACCCAAATAGTGTAACTAGATACAAGTTCGCATTCCTTTTAGAACATGTCATAATCCCTTTGTCCACGATGTCATTAAACACAAGTCATGGTCAACAAGTCAACTTGTATTGTTCAATACTTTTCTCAATCCCGCATATGTTGATATTCCAAATGACATTGATCCAATCAATCCATATGAGTTTGGCCAAACATTTCATCAACATCATTCCTACGAGGGGCCCAAGTTTGACACTCTCTGAAGAAAGACAAATCCATTTAGCTTATTATTCGTCCCTACGTGAATCCGATTATGCAAATCATACCTTTTATAGCTACCTGGTTAAAGGTAACGTTTGAATATATCAAACATAATCTTCATAAAGTGGAAGACTATAATAAATTCATGTCTAAGGATTCAAATGACATAACTAATATGAGATATATGTACGACATAGATCATGACATAAATCTTATACAACGGGTCATGTCCAGTACCTTGTTCCAAACAAGTACCCATAAATCTAACATGATCATCCCATGATCATTTAGCCTTTATACTAGTGCTTAATAAGCTCTAGGGACGGAGATTATTATATGCAAACATGAGCGTTAATAATAATCAAAATATCTCTTCATTAACATGAATATAATGATATCACATACAACGTTTTACAAACGTGCCTAGTGTTGTGGAATTGACCCTCCAACACCCAAGCAATATCCCAAGAAAATAATGGCACCACAAACAAGCACAAGAAATAAAGCACAAGAAAAAGACACAGAAATTGTTACCCCAGTTCGTCAATATGTTTGACTACGTCTGGGGGCACTACCAAGCCAGGATCTTGCACTATAATATGTTTGTAGGAAGTTACAATGAGTTATGGGGCGGAACTTTATTTATATACCAAACCTAGAATGAGACCTAAACCTAAACATAAGAGAAATCCCGTCAAAACTGCTATTTCCTGAATTCCCATCGGGGCACCGAGCGCCCGCTTGGGTTACCCCAAGCGCCCGCCTGAATTAATCTGCCACGAACCAAAAACCTTCTGCCCGCAAGGGCGCCCGCCTGGTCTATACCAGGCGCCCGCTCGGTATGTCCGCCAGCTTGTCCTCCTCTTTATTCCTTAGAAGATCTCTACTCCAACAATCTCCCACCTAGAGATCAACCGCATATAAAAACCCCGTATCCGTCTTCAACTCATCATTGGTGTCGTCCTAGTGCTCACCTCGATCATGGTAGTGCCTTCCTCCTCTCCTATTCTCCAAGCCCCATTAAAGCTATACATAGCTTCAATTTATCAAGGTTTACCACCTTGTTTAACATGTCAGCCGGGTTCTCCGATGTGATTCGTCCTAGAATGAAACGCCGGATTCCTAGCTAAATGAATTGCACTATGACTGTCACCGTAGAGAGCAGTACCATTTTGCGTCTTCTCAAGTTCACCCAAGAAGTTCTGCAACCATACCATCTCTTTGCTTGCCTCTGTCACTGCCACATATTCTGCTTCCGCAGTCGACTGAGCCACGATCTTCTGCAATTTAGAAGCCCAGGAGATTGCCGTACCACCCAATGTGAAAACATAACCCGTAGTACTTCTCCTCTTGTCTAGATCGCTTGATGCCAAATCCGCATCAACATAACCTGCTAACACGACCTCCTTGCTTGAGAAACATAGAGCCTTCCCAGTAGTACCCTTTAAGTAACGCAAGATCCATTTGACCGCTTCCCAATGTTGCTTCCCTGGATTGCTCATGTACCGGCTGACTACTCCCACTGCATGTGCAATGTCCGGCCTTGTAAACACCATTGCATACATTAGACTCCCCACTGCCGAAGCATTGGAGTCCTCTCCATCTTGTCACGCTCTTCCTTGCCCTTAGGTGAGTCCTTCTCAGATAACTTGAAGTGCATACCCAATGGTGTCCCTGTTTCTTCGCCTCTTCCATACAAAACCTTTCCAAGACTTTCTCAACGTATTCTGCTTGTGAAAGAACCAACTTACCCGACTCCATATTCCATGCAATCCGCATGCCCAAGATTTTTTTGGCCTCCCCCAAATCCTTCATCTCGAACCGTTCTGACAACTGAGCCTTCAATCTATTTACCTCTTTACTGCTAGAGCCCGTTATTAGCATGTCATCGACATATAATAGCAAGATTATGTACCCGTTGTCCGTGTTCTTGAAGTAGCAACAATGATCCGCCTCACATCTGATAAAATCAATATCGTGCATGAATCCATCGAACTTTCTGTACCACTGCCTAGGAGCTTGTTTAAGGCCATACAAGCTCTTAGTCAATCTGCAAACCAGTTCCTCGCTACCCTTAGACAAGTAACCCTCTGGTTGTACCATGTAAATTTCTTCCTTCAAATCCCCATGAAGAAAGGCCGTCTTTACATCCATCTGTTCCAGCAGCAAAGTATCAGCCACTACTATACCCAGAACCATTCTGATAGTGGTCATCTTTACAACAGGAGTGAATACCTTGGTGTAGTCAATACCGTATTTCTGCTGAAACCCTTTTACAACCAACCTTGCCTTGTAACGTTTACTGCCGTTTGCTTCCACCTTGATCCTGTAAACCCACTTGTTATGCAATGCCTTCTTCCCCTTAGGTAGTTTAATCAACTCCCAAGTTTTGTTGGCCATCAATGAGTACATCTCATCATCCATCGCAGCTTTCCACTTTTCACAAAGAGCACTATGAACAGCCTCCGCATAACACTCTGGTTCACCACTATCTGTTAGCAACAAATAATAATTCGAAGGAGAATACCTATCAGGAGATCCACGCAATCTGCTGGATCTGCGCAGCGAAATATCCGGTTCTGGAGTATATGGTTCATCTTCAGTGACCCCCTGACCTTGGTCATCATGAACTGTCCTGCTCCCACCCGAGTTTGGAATATCCACCTCAACAAATTCTGGTTCCGAACTAACCCCTTCAGATGCCCCCTTTCTGTCCTTACACAGTACCTGTTCATTGAATACAACATCTCGACTATGAATAACCCTATAATTTTGGTCATCCCAAAACTTATACCCGAAGTCATCCCCTCCATAACCAATGAACGTACATTTTACAGATTTAGCATCTAATTTAGTTCTATCAACAGAGTCTATATGAACATATGAAACGCATCCAAATATGCGAAGAAAAGACAGATTTACCTGCTTACCACTCCATGCTTCCTCTGGAATTTCATTCCCCAATGGTACAGATGGTCCCCGATTGATCAAGAAAGCTGCCGTGTCAACTGCATATGCCCAGAACGTCTTCGGAAGCCCACACTTCAACCTCATACTTCTAGCCCACTCGTTCAATGTCCTGTTCATCCTCTCTGCAACCCCATTGTGTTGTGGTGTGCCCTTTGGAGTCTTCTCCATGCGAATGCCATTCGCTGCACAATATTCCTTGAACTTCCCGAGCTCATACTCCCCACTATTATCTGATCTCAAGCATTTAAGCTTAAGACCCATCTGATTCTCCACCAAAGCCTTCCATTTCTTAAACACCTCGAATGCCTCATCTTTGTGTTTCAAGAAATAAACCCAGACTTTCCTTGTCGAATCATCAGTAAACGACATGTAATAAGACGCACCACCTAGAGAATTTACCGGGGCCGGCCCCACAAATCCGTGTGAACCAGTTCCAACTTTGCTTCCCTCAAAGTCCTACCTATCCTCGAGAAATTACTCCTCGCCTGTTTGCCAAACACACAATCTTCGCAGATCCCCATGTCGACTGTCTTCAAACCCGGTAGTCTTCCCTTTGAGCAAAGTAATTTCATCCCCTTCTAACTTATATGACCCAATCGACAGTGCCACAAATCCGTATCACCCTTGGTTGATGCCACCGTGATACTATCCTTGGTGTTATTCGCCAAATACAATGTCCCTTCTTTATTACCCCGAGCGATCTCTGAATCCTCCTTGGTAATAACCCAGTTCCTGCAGCCAAAAGTTACCTTGTAACCTTGTTCATCCAACTGCCCAACTGATAGCAGGTACTTTTTCAAACCCGGAATGTGTCTGACCCCGTGTAGATGTAGGACCTTCCCGTCCGATGCTCCTATTCTGACATCCCCCTTCCCCTTGATTTCCAAAGGCTCGCCATCCGCCAGATAGACCTTACCGAAATCACCAGAAGTATAATTTTCCATCTCCTTTGCATTCCTGCATGAGTGGAATGATACCCCCGAATTTAGTACCCATGATTCTAGCGCACTACTAACACTTAGAACCAGTACATCTTCACCTTCGATTATCACATTCGCCGATTTATCCCTTCGCATGGGACAATCCTTCTTGTAGTGTCTTAACTCCTTACAATGATAGCATTGAACCGATCCTTTCGCGACCCTTGGTTTGTCTCTGATCTCCACGGCCTTGCCCTTACCACCCACTACGTTTTCCCTTGATTCAGTTCTCTCCTTATTGCTAGTACCCGGCCTTCCCCTGCTAGTGGTAGCTAAGGCCGATCCCGAAGTAGATGATGTCCCCAATTTCTTCAAACGATTTTCCTCGCCCAACAGAAAGTCTTTAACATCATCATACTTCAATTTGTTCTTACCCGCTGAAGCATTGATCGCTATCACCGTTCCGCTCCAACTTCCTGGTAAAGACGCTAGCAACAAACACGCATGAACCTCATCATCAAACGTAATATCCAACGCAGTCAATGAGTCTATAACATCCATAAACTCATCGATGTGTTTAGCTAAGGATCCTCCTTCTTGCATATTGAGACTACCCATCTTGCGTATCAAATCAACCTTGTTTGCAGTAGATGGAGTTTCAAATATCTCAGTAAGATAATCCAATAGCTCCTTTGTGGTTTTTGCCTTCTTGGTAGTCTTCACGATCCACTTTGACAAAGTAGATCTAACCACCCCTAGGGCTTTCCGATCCATGAGATCCCAATCTTCCTGCTTTTCTCCTTCTGGCTTGACTCCCTTTAGAGGCTTATAGAGATCTTTGTTGTATACGAGATCCTCTATTTGCATCCTCCAAAAGCCATAGTCAGAACCATCAAATTTCTCCACCGCTTGTTTATCCTTGCCCATTCTTGATTGGTTGAACAAACCCTAATCGCTCTATAACCCGGAATGATAAACCAGAGCTCTAGATACCAGTTGTTATGGAATTGACCCTCCAACACCCAAGCAATATCCCAAGAAATTAATGGCACCACAAACAAGCACAAGAAATAAAGCACAAGAAAAAGACACAGAAATTGTTAACCTAGTTCGTCAATATGTTTGACTACGTCTAGGGGCACTACCAAGCCAGGATCTTGCACTATAATATGTCTGTAGGAAGTTGCAATGAGTTATGGGGCGGAACTTTATTTATATAGCAAACCTAGAATGAGACCTAAACCTAAACATAAGAGAAATCCCATCAAAACTGCTATTTCCTGAATTCCCATCGGGGCACCTAGCGCCCGCTTGGGTTACCCCAAGCGCCCGCCTGAATTAATCCGCCAGGAACCAAAAACCTTCTGCCCGTAAGGGCGCCTGCCTGGTCTATACCAGGCGCCCGCTCGGTATGTCCGCCAGCTTGTCCTCCTCTTTGTTCCTTAGAATATCTCTACTCCAACACCTAGGGCACCAACACCAACAATATCTTCTTAGGCCACTCAATGAGTAAGATTGATAAATCCATTTCCATGCCCAAATGAATTGATGGGATCAATATCGTTTTCTCATATCAATCTACTCATGATCGAGAAAGTATTGGATAATATAAGTTAACGTGGATCATGACTTATGTCGAATATGATATCGCGTGACAAAGGGATTGTTTTATGATCTATAAGGATAAATGAAATTTGATAAGTTATATTATTTGAGTAATCATGATGGCTTGCTAGAGTCCGCTCATGATTTATGAGAATGAATTTGGTCGGACTCATTGCCAACTTATTATAATCTTATGGGGTCACACACAAAATAACGAATTTTTCAGAGGCTAAATGGCAGGCGTGTTGGTGTGTATGCCTTAGGCGCGTTATTTGAACGATTAATGTTATCATTTGCTTTATGCTTTAATAAATATATTTAATGTTTGATTATTATATCTTTTGCATGTTTATTATAATAATCTCCGTCCCTAGTAATTATGATTAATTACTAGTATAAGTTTAATGGATAGTCATATGATGATTGTGTGTATGCGATACAATTAGACTTATGGGTATTTTTTGGTGAACAAATACTGGACTGACCCCTTATGAGATTTATGTCATGGTCAAATATCATAATTAAATCTCATATAGTTATATCACTTGAATCTTTAGATCTAAGGTTATTATAGTCTTTCACATAATAAATATTATGTTTGACATATTCAAACGTTACCTTTAACCGGGCAGCTACAAAGGATATGATTGACCTAATCGGAATCATGTAGGGAAGAGTAATAGGACAAGAAGGGATTTGTTCCTCATCAATAGAGATGTCAAACTGTTGGAAAATAGATAAACCGGGAACTAGCGATCTAAATAGAAGAAATCAGCAAAGTCACAGAGCAGGCAATGCTCGGCCGATCCAGGTAAAGGACTCGGCCGAGCGACTCAGGCGGTCAAGGCAAGGGAGCGGCTGCGCACTAACAGGGTAAAAACACACCTTCTGATCAAAGGTGCTCGGCTGAGCATATTAAGCTGCTCGAGTGAGCTGCTCGGGTGAGCGTGCGATTATTAAAACTTTGATCCAATCAAAAATTAATAATCAAACAATTCAGAATCCAACATAATTTTTAGTGCGATTCAATAGTGCGATTAAAGTTGTAAAACAATAAATCACATAAAATCATATAACACATAAACATCATATATCCAATATTCATATCATGTTAGGCACATAAACAATTTATATACACCCTTGATGACTTTGAATTTGGTCTTTGATCTTGGTGGAGAAATTGAAGCTTTAATCACGAACAAGTAAGAACACGAACTTTGAAGATGATAAGCTTCACCCTCTAGCGGTATCCACACCTTGAACGAATATCAAGAACACTTGATCTTGGTTACTAGACCAAAATTGTGAAACACGTTTTCACAATCAATGTGAACTATATGGAATTATATTTGTATATTATTTTGTTCTTCAATCTAGGATATCTTAGAACAAAATAAAACTCTCTCAAACTCTTTGGAGACTTGCACAAAAGCTAGGGATTATTCTGGCCTGAATTTGGCTGTTTATATACAAGTTAGACCTATTCCAAATAGGAAACTTGTGTCAAAACCCGTCCAAAATCCTTTTCCTAATTAAATCAGGAAACCAGTCCCGTCATGGTGTGCGGCCGCCCAAAACCACTTGTGCGGTCGCACATCTATCTGGAAGGTTTTTGGTACTTTTTGAGCCAAGCTGTGTGGCCGCCCAAACCCTTTTATGCGGTCGCACACCTGCCCCAGATTTCCCTATTTTCCAAATTCCTCCAAAGTCCTTCGACTCAATATTCCAATATAGTCGTTATTTAAGATTCGTTCTATTGTGTGTGACCCTATAGGATTACACTAAGTTGGCAATGGGTTCAAACATGAAACCATAAGATATGATTAGGTTCTAGCAAACCGTCATACCTACCCAAATAGTATAACTAGATACAAGTTCGCATTCCTTTAGAACATGTCACAATCCCTTTGTCCACGATGTTATTGAACACAAGTCATGGTCAACAAGTCAACTTGTTTTGTTCAATACTTTCTCGATTCCGAATATGTTGATAATCCAAATGACATTGATCTAATCAATTCATTTGAGTCCGGCCGAACATTTTCATCAACATCATTCCTACGAGAGGCCTAAGCTTGACATCTCTCCGAAGAGGGAAAAATCCATTTAGCTTATTACGCTTCCCTACGTGAATCCGATTATGCCAATCATACCCTTTATAACTACCCGGTTAAAGGTAGCGTTTGAATATGTCAGACATAATGTTCATCAAGTGGAAGACTATTATAAATTCATGTCTAAGGATTCGAATGACATAACTAATATGAGATATATGTACGACATAGACCATGACATAAATCTCATACAGCGGGTCATGTCCAGTACCTTGTTCCAAACAAGTACCCATAAATCTAACATGATCATCTCATGATCATTTAGCCTTTATACTAGTGCTTAACAAGTACTAGGGACGGAGATTATTTTAAGTGAACATAAACAACAATAATAATCAAAACATCTCTTTATTGATATGAAATAAATGATAACAATTACAACGTTTATTAAACGTGCCTAGGGCACCACTACCAACAATCTCTCACTTGCCCTAGGCTCAATCTCCCATGTATCTAATACCCATGGACCTAACATGACCTTCATGTTTAGCTTGTGGAAGTCCCTTTGTTAGCGGGTCCACAACATTGTCATCAGTAGGTACTCTGCATATATTTACGTCTCCCCTATCAACAATTTCTTGAATGATATGAAAACGCCTAAGTATGTGTTTGGATTTCTGATGTGCTCTTGGTTCCTTTCCTTGAGAAATAGCACCATTATTATCACAATAAAGGACTATTGGATTAGCAATACTAGGAACCACTTCAAGTTCAGTGATGAACTTCTTAATCGAAACAGCTCCCTTTGCAGCATTTGATGCAGTAATATACTCAGCTTCCGTTGTAGAATCAGCGGTTGTAGTTTGCTTGGAACTCTTCCAGCTTACAGCTCCACCATTTAACATAAACACAAAACCCAATTGCGATCGACTGTTATCTCTGTCGGTTTGGAAGCTTGCATCTGTGTAAGCATTTATAACGAGATCATCTTCCATTCCTCCATAGACCAAAAACGAGTCTTTAGTCCTTCTCAAGTACTTAAGAATCGTTTTTACAGCCACCTAGTGATTTTCACCGGGGTCGGATTGGTATCTGCATGTCATGGTCAAAGCATAAGATACATCCGGCTTAGTACAAATCATGGCATACATGATGGACCCAATTGCCGAAGCATATGGAACATCATTCATTTTCTCACGCTCATCTTTTGTCTTAGGACATTGAGTCTTGCTTAGAGAAACTCCATGTAACACGGGTAAGGTACCTCTTTTAGAATTTTCCATACGGAATCTTCTAATGACCTTATCAATGTATGTACTTTGGCTTAAACCAAGTAGCTTCCTTGATCTATCTCTATAGATCTTAATGCCAAGTATATATGCGGCTTCACCCATATCTTTCATTGTGAAACACTTTCCCAACCAAGTCTTTACGGACTGAAGTGTAGGAATGTCGTTTCCAATGAGTAATACGTCATCCACATATAAAATCAGGAATAGCACTATGCTCCCACTAATCTTCTTGTATACACAAGGCTCATCTTCGTTCTTGATGAAACCAAACTCTTTGACCGATTCATCAAAATGGAGATTCCAACTCCTAGAAGCTTACTTCAATCCATAAATAGATTTCTGCAATTTGCATACCTTAGAATTCTGTTCAAAACCTTCTGGTTGTGTCATATACACATCCTCTTGTAGTTTTCCATTTAGGAAAGCGGTTTTGACGTCCATTTTCCATATTTCATAGTCATGATATGCGGTAATGTCAAGCAAAATTCTTATAGACTTTATCATTGCTACGGGTGAAAAGGTTTCATCATAGTCAATACCATGAACTTGCCTATAACCCTTCACTACAAGTCTAGCTTCGTAAGTATGCACCTTCCCATCTATGTCAGTCTTCTTTTTGAAGACCCATTTGCATCCTATGGTTTTTACACCTTCGGGTGCATTAATCAAATTCCAAACTTGATTGTCTTGCATAGATTGCAATTCGGATTCCATGGCTCCAAGCCACTTGTCCGAATCAGGAGAAGACATTGCCTCTTGATAGGTTGTCGGTTCATCATTTTCAATGATTTCCACCTCATTACTATCCATTACGAGAAATCCATATCTCTCGGGTTCGGATCGTAACCTACCAGATCTGCGAGTTACTTATGTATTTTGAACATGTTCCACAACTCCTTGTGGTTCTTGTTCTTGTTCCACTTATGGTTCAATGTTATTTTCTAGGTCTCGAATTTCTTCAAGATTTATTTTACTCCCACTGATTTCTTTGGAGAGAAACTGTTTCTCTAGAAAGACACCAGTTCGGGCAACAAACAATTTGTTGTCCTCTCGGTTGTAAAAGTAATATCCTTTAGTTTCCTTAGGATATCCCACGAAAATACATTTATCAGATATGTGTGCTAGTTTGTCAGAGACAAGTCTTTTGACAAAAGCTTCGCAACCCCAAATCCTCATGAAAGACAAACTAGGTTTCTTTCCGCTCCACATCTCATATGGAGTCTTTGGAACCGATTTAGTTGGAACTTGATTTAGTGTGAAAGTAGCGGTTTCTAGAGCTTAACCCCAAAAGGATATTGGAAGATCAACTTGACTCATCATTGATCGAACCATGTCTAACAAAGTTCGATTTTTCCTCTCGGACACCCCATTCCATTGTGGTGTTCCGGGTGGAGTCAATTGTGAAACTATTCCACAATTCTTTAGATGATCATCAAATTCATTACTCAAGTATTCTCCACCTCGATCTGATCGAAGTGCCTTAATACTTTTGCCAAGTTGTTTTTCTACTTCATTTTGAAATATTCTAGATATGTCGAATGCTTCACTTTTATGTTTCATTAGGTAAACATACCCAAATCTACTATAATCATCAGTGAAGGTTATGAAGTATTGAAATCCACCCCTAGCATTGCTACTTAATGGTCCGCATACATCAGAATGTATCAACCCCAATAAGTCGCTTGCCTTTTTCACCTAGCTTGGTAAAAGGTGTCTTAGTCATTTTCCCAAGAAGACACGACTCACAAGTATCATATGACCCAAGGTCACATGAACCCAAGAGACCGTCCCCATGGAGTTTTGAGATACGCTTCTCATTAATATGACCAAGACGGCAATGCCACAAATAAGAATGATTTACATCATTAGGTTTAGATTTCTTATTTATATGATAGACATTTTCATTATTTTCATTCTTGACATCCAAGACATAAAGGCCATTAAATGAATTAGCAATACCATAAAGCACATCATTTAAATAAATAGAAAATTTCTTATTCTCAATAAGAAACTTAAAACCTTCATTATCCAAACAAGAAAATCCGGTACATAATAGCAATTGTTCATAACAAGTATTAAACCGGAAGGTAAAGTGACTTCATAAGTCCCTACGGCTAATGCGGCAACTCTTGCTCCATTCCCCACGCGTAGGTCTACTTCACCCTCTTTAAGCAGTCTCCTATTCTTTAGTCCCTGCACATTTAAACAAATGTGAGAACCACATCCGGTATCCAATACCCAAGAATCAGTGGTAGAAAGGAGAATATCTATCATATATATACCTGAAGTCGACGCAGCCTTGCTGCTCTTCTTCTTCTTTTGCTCTTCCAAGAAAGCCTTGCAATTACGTTTCCAATGACCAATTTTGTGACAATGGAAACAGATTGCATCCTTTTGTGAATCGGGTTTTGCCTCAGAAGCCTTGGCAACCTTTGCCTTGCTTATCTTGGGTTTGACAACTTTTGCCTTACCCTTTCCTTTGGCACCAGGCTTCTTCTCATCATGAACCAAGAGCACAGGAGAACCTTTCTCCACAATCTTCATCTCCGCTGTTTTAAGCATCCCATGCAACTCGAAGAGATTCTTATCCATTCCATGCATGTTATAATTCATCACAAACTGATTATAATTTTTAGGCAATGAATTAAGAATGAGATCCGTGGCTAACTCCAATGGGATTGGAAGCCCAGTTTCTCAAGGTGCTCTACGTAACCTTTTATTTTTAGCATGTGAGGACTCACTTGTTTCCCTTCATTCATCTTTCAAGAAGTGAATGCAATAATGGTCCTGTACCTCTCTTGCCTAGCTTGCTCTTGAAACATGGCTCTTAACTCCACGTCTATCTCATAGGCTTCCAAATGTTCCAAACTTTGTTAGAGTTTTGAGCACATAGTAGCAAGCATGAGACAACTTACATCTCTAGAATCATTACGATGTTTCTTGTAATTGTGTCTTTCTGCCCTAGGGGCAGTAGGTTCTGGTTCGGCAGGAAGTGGCCCGTCGAGAATGTACAACTTATCTTCTTGCCTTAGAACAATTCTTAGGCTACGGATCCATAAAGTTAGTACCATTCTCTTGGAGCTTATCCTTCTCAAGGATCGATCGCAACAAAACTGATTGAGTGTTGTTAGTCATTATCTACAATTATGCAAAATTTCCAAAATCTAATAAGTACCAATCTTCATTAAAGAAATAATCAATGTATTTTTCAAAAAAAATACTCTCACTAAATTATATAACCTTCTCATACATCCAATGTATAATATAATTTAAATGGGTTAAGATCCCGCTTTAATTTAATTTTAAGTCCGCTAAGGCGGATTACACAAAATCAAATTAATTAGGTAGACAACTCTTGTCAATCATATCTCATATGACTCTTAGTTCCTTTTATGAGATTCTTTAAGAAATCCTATTTCAAAAAGCATGTTAAATCTCATCTTTGCCTAGGCTCAAAACTGTTTTGACGCCCAATTAAGTCCAACCATTTTAAACGTATAGTTAATGTGCCTCGCTAAGGCGTGCCCACATTATCTATCTTGCTCATACATAAATAAAGTCAATGCATCTCGCTAGGGCGAGTCTACATTAAATTCACCCATGTATTAACAAGTGTTTTAATCATGGCATGGCAATAAAAGACTTAAAACTTTCTTTGAAGGTTCATCACATATAGCATACAATACATATTTGAGCACATAATATAAACATGTTACGCATCAAGTTTAGCCACTAAATTAATCTCCATTAATTTAATCATAATATTTATGTGTCATTAGTTTCTCTATAATTATGAGGATGAGACTATTTCAACTTTGGTTATTATCTCCAAATCAAGACAACAAGAAGTGCGGCCGAAACTAAGCCATAAGGCATCCACAATTCCGCACTAATTCAAGAAACCAAGAAAGTAGTCCACGTGGCCGAAACTAAGCAATAGATGGTCTCAATGAATGTAGGCCAATTACATCCACAATTCCACATGGATCTCCAATCTTTGAATCAAGAACTTTGTTTCTCAATTTTAGCAATTATGAACTCTTCATAATTCTAACTTTGTTTTATCTTTGAAACTTTGATTGCGATCAATTTTGGGAAACACAATCTCGATGAACGTAGATTAGCCATCCAAACCTTGAACCAATCTTAGAATCACAAGACTAAAACAAATAGGAAAATCCAACCCCAGGATCCACACCCAAATCAACTGCCCAAAACCCACTCCAGATCAGCAGGTCTGGCTGGTCTTGTCACTGGTCTGGTCGGACCCCATCAAAATTCCAGATTCTGACTCTGACCGAAAATCAAAGCCAGAATCCTGAAAACTGTACGGCCGCCCAAGAAAAGACTGTGCGGTCGCCCAAACTTGTGCGGCCGCCCAAGGTTTTCTGTGCGGTCACACAGTAGCATCAGAATGAATTTTTAAAGTTCGAAAATTTGTCTCAAAATTGTTTTCCCCGATTATTAAAACTTTGATCAAATCAAAAATTAATAATCAAACAATTCAGAATCCAACATAATTTTTAGTGCGATTCAATAGTACGATTAAACTTGTAAAACAATAAACCACATAAAATCATATAACACATAAACATCATATATCCAACATTCATATCATGTTAGGCACATAAACAATTTATATACACACAACATGATCTAAGTATTGAAATAATCAACATGAACGGGGCTCTGATACCACTGTTGGGATTCGTAGTAACATACGCAGCGGAAAATAGCATTTAAAATTATGAAACCCAAAGCCCATAGATCCGTTCATATGATTGAATCAAATACTTGCAATATGAATACTAGAAAAAACTAACCCTTGATGACTTTGAATTTGGTCTTTGCTCTTGGTGGAGAAATTGAAGCTTTAATCACGAACAAGTAAGAACACGAACTTTGAAGATGATAAGCTTCACCCTCTAGCGGTATCCACACCTTGAACGAATATCAAGAACACTTGATCTTGGTTGCTAGACCAAAATTGTGAAACACGTTTTCACAATCAATGTGAACTATATGGAATTTTATTTGTATATTATTTTGTTCTTCAATCTAGGATATCTTAGAACAAAATAAAACTCTCTCAAACTCTTTGGAGACTTGCACAAAAGCTAGGGATTATTCTGGCCTGAATTTGGCTGTTTATATACAAGTTAGACCTATTCCAAATAGGAAACTTGTGTCAAGACCCGTCCAAAATCCTTTTCCTAATTAAATCAGGAAACCAGTCCCGTCATGGTGTGCGGCCGCCCAAAACCACTTGTGCGGTCGCACATCTATCTGGAAGGTTTTTGGTACTTTTTGAGCCAAGATGTGCGGCCGCCCAAACCCTTTTGTGTGGTCGCACACCTGCCCCAGATTTCCCTAATTTCCAGATTCCTCCAAATTCCTTCGACTCAATATTCCAATATAGTCCTTATTTAAGATTCGTTCTATTGTGTGTGACCCTATAGGATTACACTAAGTTGGAAATGGGTTCAAACATGAAACCATAAGATATGATTAGGTTCTAGCAAACCGTCATACCTACCCAAATAGTATAACTAGATACAAGTTCGCATTCCTTTCGAACATGTCACAATCCCTTTGTCCACGATGTCATTGAACACAAGTCATGGCCAACAAGTCAACTTGTTTTGTTCAATACTTTCTCGATTCCGAATATGTTGATAATCTAAATGACATTGATCTAATCAATTCATTTGAGTCCGGCCGAACATTTTCATCAACATCATTCCTACGAGAGGCCTAAGCTTGACATCTCTCCGAAGAGGGACAAATCCATTTAGCTTATTACTCTTCCCTACGTGAATCCGATTATGCCAATCATACCCTTTATAACTACCCGGTTAAAGGTAGTGTTTGAATATGTCAAACATAATGTTCATCAAGTGGAAGACTATAATAACTTCATGTCAAAGGATTCGAATGACATAACTAATATGAGATATATGTACGACATAGACCATGACATAAATCTCATACAGCGGGTCATGTCCAGTACCTTGTTCCAAACAAGTACCCATAAATCTAACATGATCATCTCATGATCATTTATCCTTTATACTAGTGCTTAACAAGTACTAGGGACGGAGATTATTATAAGTGAACATGAACAACAATAATAATCAAAACATCTCTTTATTGATATGAAATAAATGATAACAATTACAACGTTTATTAAACGAGCCTAGGGTACCACTACCAACAGGTGTGTCATATTACATGACCTTCATGGATCAGGGAGTTTGAGGAATGCTGTGATGTGAATGAAATTTGCATGGATATTCCAGACTCGGGTGGGAGCAAGACGGTTCATGATGACCAAGGTCAAGGGGTCACTGAAGATGAACCATATACTCCAGGACCGGATATTCCACTGTGCAGATCTAACAGAGAGTGTAGATCGGATACAAATGCTCCAAGTTTCTCAAGCAAGGTGAAGTTAAAGCTGGGTATAGCTTCAACGGGGCTTGGAGAATAGTGGAGGAGGATGGCACTACCATGATTGAGGTGAGCACTATGGCACTAAGGATGAGTTGAAAACGGATACGGGGTTTTTATACAGGTTGATCTCTAGGTGGGAGATTGTTGGAATAGAGATAAACTGGGAACTAGCGATCTAAATAGAAGAAATCAGCAAAGTCGCGAGCGTGTAAAAGAGAGAGGCCGAGCCGCTGCTGGATTGAAATATGCTGAATTTTGGGAATTCTAATTAGACTAGGGTTTGGTCTCATTCTAGGTTTTGTATATAAGCAGGGTTCCACCCCCATACTCATTGTAACTCTATATTTACATATTATAGTGCAAGATCCTGGCTTGGTAGTGCCCCCAGACGTAGTCAAACATATTGACGAACTGGGTAAACAATTTCTTTTGTTTCTTTTGTCTTTTGCTTTGGTTATCTATTTCTTATGCTTGTTTGTGGTGCTGTGATTTCTTGCGATTTGCTTGGGTGTTGGGTTGGGAAGGGCTTTTTCCACAACACAAACTTGGGCCACTCAATGAATGGTATTGGTGAAATGCATGGCCATGCTCAAATGAATTGATTTGATCAATGTCATATGTATTATAAATACATTCGGGATTGAGAAAGCATTGAAGAAAATAAGTTGACTAATGACCGTGGCTTACGTTCAATAGACATCGTGTAACAAAAAGATTGTGATATGTTATATTTTAGAAAACTTTGAGATTTCAAAGTTATACTATTTGGGTAGTCATAATGGCTTTCTAGAGTCCGCTTATGACTTACGGGATCTGAATGGTTTGGACTCATTGCCAACTTAGTATAATCCTATTAGGTCACACATAAAGAGCAAATAATTAATAGGAACGAAACACGAGGAAGTGCTGAATAGGAACCGTATGGCTCCATTATAGCCATACGGCTTCCTTAGAGTCGTACGGCTGATGCGGCTTACTGCAGTTTATTTTAGGATTTTCTTGTTGGACAAGAACTCTTAAACCCTAAAGGATCTTGGAGACCTCTAGTATATAATATGTACAGCCGAGATTCAGTAAGATAACATTGATTTGTGAAATCAAAAACTTCTTTCTTGGAGAGAGAAAATACACATATTATACTAGAGTTATTAGGTTTGATTGTTCTTTATTATCAAACACTAATAATCAAAGGGGGCAATTGAAGAATCGTTCTTCATCAAGTTTTTCAATCCGAAGGACCTAGCAGTCAAGTCAAGAAGAGTTCTTGAATCCGTTCGACGTGTGGATCACCAGTAGAGGGTGCTCATATTAGCATCTAAATCCAAGGTTTCACATTTCGATCTACAAGGGTTAGTTTCTTTCATCTTACATATTATGAATTATTGATCATAACGGATCTAGGCATTGGGTTTCTTCATGTAATGTCTTCCGATGCGCATGATTGCACAAAACCGAACAGTGTTATCAGAGCCCCGTTTATGATCAATAGTTCTAATATCATCATGATATAATTATTTAATTAAATTATTTAATTGCTATGATCATGATAAGATGAATTTATGTGATGAGATTTTATATGAGATATAAAATATGCATGCTAGTTATTGATGGAATTATGTGATTATAATATTAATTGGATTCATATGTTTAATCGCATGCTTAGATTATCATGTTATAATCGGATTATGCTTGAACACGATATTGGGATTGATCGAATTTGAAAAATTCTAAAAAAAAACTGGAAATCGGGTAATCTGAACCACAGATCCATATGGCTATTTCAGAGCCATATGGCTGCTATGGCTCCATACGGATAGGTTCTAGATTTTCCAAAATCTGGTCTGTTTTCTGGTGTTCAGATTGTTCTATAAATTTTTTACAGAATTCGAATCTGGAAACTGAAACTTCTTTCAGACAACAGGTTTTTGAAACCGTGTTTCCTGAAACAGATTACAAATAAGAAATCCAGAAAAATTGCAAAGGTCAGAATCCTAAAGAGTTTAGGATTGATGTAATCTGTGAGATTGATGAGACAATAAAAGATCTTGAAAAAAGATACCTTTCTACACGGAATTGTGATTGCCTTTTGGCTTAGTTTCAGCCGTGTGGAATAATTACTTGGTTTCTTGATCTTAGTATGGAATTGTGGTTGCCTTTTGGCTTAGTTTTGGTTGTACGTTTTGGGCTCTCAATTTCAAGATGCTTTGCGGATTCAATTTCAGAATTAAATCCTATAACTACTGGAACTAAGTGTATATACCCCGGGAAAACCACAACTTGGCTAGAGCGGTGAATTATCCTAGGATGTCTATTTGGTTTTAGAGATTAGAGTCGCCACCTATGTTTTGAAGGAACATAAGAAAACCTAAGAAATAGCCTATTTGTTATGAAAACCAGAGATTCGGGAAGAGACGGGTTCGGGGGTTAGGTTACGGAGTGGAAAGTACTTAAACACCCACTCCGCCCGGCTAAAGCCGGTCTTGCTACTAAAGGTGTTCTAAGAATGAAAAGTCCTTATTTTATTAATATAAACTTGTGCTAAAAATTACATTAAAATTAAAGAGGAATTACAAAAGGAAAAGAATTTTTATTTATTTATTTATTTATTAATCTATGATAACAATTACATTTAAGAGAAATACAGGAGAATTAAAATGAGGTTTAAAATGTTGGAAAATAACCTTAACCAAACTTCAATAGTGAAGTGGTCTTTTTGGTCATGTTCTATTTTATGGGGATTGCATACACTTTAGAAAGAAATAAAAGATGAAGAAAGCAAATAAAAGAATTTTATTTAAGAAAAAATTAATTGAATTAATAAAACAATAATAAGAGTTTAGAAAAGAGGATGAACATCACACCTATGCTTGAAGAGGGAAATAACCAAATTGCCTATAGTAAGGACCCTTGAAAATGGACTTTGAGTTTAAGATAGTTTTTGTGATAAAGAGTGCTTCCTAATTTTCTAAGGTGGAATTAAGGGGTATTTATAGGTGTAGGGAGATTTTTTGAGGTCACAAAAATGGACTTTCCCCAGATCAAGCATAGGAGTAATGGCCAAGGAGATTACAAATCAGAAAAGGAGGGAAAATGGCAAAATCTGAGATTCTGGAGGAAGGAGGCGTGTGCCTTTGACCCCCCTATTAGAGGCGCATGCCTTCCACTTAAGGGGCCAAAGGCGCCCACGTCTGGGCTTCACAAAACTCATATTTTAGCTCAAAAGTTGGCCCCGTTATGCAGTTAGGCCCCGAGACTGACGAAATCAGTCAAAAACTTAACGAACACCACGAAAGTCAACAAAAACAAAGTAAAAAAAGACTCAAAGTTTACTTTATTACTTATTCAAGTCCAAGACTAACGGAGTAAGTCAAGAACTTAACAAAAAATAACGAAATTTAACGGAAAGTAACAAAACTTAATAGAAAAGAGGAAAACAAAGACTGTGTATGCAATCGGGACATGAGAGGTCCAAGGCAGGGTGTTTACAGGGCCCCTCAGTGACGTGGATTACGAAGCAAAAGGCATCAACGATAGAAATATATCCATCAAGGACATCGATAAGAGAAAAATAAAGACTCAAATAACGCAAAAAAATTGAAATATAGAGATGCGCCCTCTGTGTGGGAGACTTTGAAGGAGATGAAGATTTCCAAAGGGAGACCCCTTACGGAAAGAAGATGCTTGTATGTTTTAAGACTTCTAAAAGGAGACCCCTTATGGAAAGAAGATGCTTGTATGCTTAAAGACTTCCAAAGGGAGACCCTTTACGGAAAGAAGATGGTTGTATGTTGACTCCACAGAGAGACCCCTTATGAAGTAGCGGTGATATTCAATAGCTCATTGTGCCAGAGTTTAGAGTCTGATTAGTAGACTAGATTTGAGTTGAATCCGATATGGCGGTCTCGTTGTGCTCGCTTAGAGTCTGATTAGCGGACTGGATTTAAGCCGAATCCGATGTGGCGGATTCATCATGCTTGCTTAGAGTCCGATTAGCGGACTGGACTTGAGTTGAATCCGATGTGGCAGACTCGTCATGCTTACTTAGAGTTCGATTAGCGGACTTTTCTTAAGCTGAATATGATGTGGCGGACTCGTCATGCTCGCTTAGAGTCCGATTAGCGGACTGGATTTGAGCTGAATCCGATGTGGCAGACTCATCATGCTCGCTTAGAGTCCAATTAGTGAACTTGATTTATTAAGAAGGGTTGTAGCTGCGCTCATAGACTTGTACTCCTTTACCTATTGTACCTATATGTGCTTTACAGACATATGTGCTTGTGTGAGAAAATGTATGAGATATGAGAGAAATGGTGCTTGTGGTGCGATGTGATTTGAAAAGAGCTTTGATGTATTCATACCTTCATTTAACATGGCCGCTTGATTTGGGGATGGATTTCTGATGTTGTAGCTTTGATGAAGAATGTCCATACTTTGGATGTTGATGAGTTTCTTTTGCTTTTGATGGAGGACAGTCATTCTTGATGATGGGTTGGTCGTGCCAAAGGTTTCCTACATATCCTTGAAGGGAATCAGACCAGCGTAGTTCAAGGGTGATGGAGAGTGCTGGGGAAGAAGATAGGATATAAGCAAAATAAAGCACATACTTTGTAGACAAGTACGGAGGCAAAGAAAGTTTATTTACAAGAATTTTATTTATTTATTTATTTATTTTAAGTAGAAGGGATATATACACATGTGAGAAAAAGATTTTTATTTGATTTCATGGGTGAACCATTTCAACCATTGTGTGTTTGTAAATCCAACCCAAGATCGAGTCATGTTTAGTCGAAGTCCGGATCATCTCGCTTAAATTCTATTGTCGCTGTTGTGCCCAACGAAGCATGATGTCTAGCCCCAAGAGATTTATCGATTATGAGGCTTCAAAAGAATTTTGATGCCGAGATACCAAGGGGTTACTGATTGTATAGCCCCTAGAATGCCTTTGATGCCAAACTTTGAGTGACTCGTGAAGCCCCAAGATAAATCAATTCTCAACCCATCTGAGTAGATTGCATTCATAGTTGTCGTGACTGAGCCTCAAGGGAAGGTCGTTGATGGTAAATCTGTGGAAGGGTCATTGATTGCAAAGTCATTGAATGATCCTTGATGCCAAGCCCCAAGAGACTTGCTGTTTACGGTGACCGAGCTTCAAGAGAACTATAGAGTGTGAGGCATTCCAAGAGATTTTGATGCCGATATTTCGAATAATTTTCATTTTCCATTGCGGTGCATGCGAGATGTAATTATAAGCCCCTTTATCTTTTGATTATGAAGCCCCTGAAAGATCATTGGTATCAAACTGATTGACAAAACTTCTAATGCTTGCATATGACTTTTTGAGTAGCTTCGTTCACTGTTGGGGAGGAAACGTAAATTGCATTCTCATTAAGGAGGTCTTTTAAGCTCGAGCATAGCCTTTAGGGCACAAACATTCTTGATGAGCTCTTTGACATTCACTCTTCTGATTTCAGGGGTTATCCCACTGTGAATACCCCTTTCCGAATGCGGGCGACGCACGGGAAGTCTTTTCTTTATTTATCTTTATTTTTATCTTTTCTATGGGATTAGGATATTCAAGTTGCATTTAACCTTATTAAGAGTCACCACGTTGTTTTTATCGAGCTAAAACATTGAGAAAAGCTAACAGAGAAGGTTCGTGGGTCAAGTTATGACAAGAGAAGAATATCATGTTATCACTCCTATCGCCCGATGAATCGGACTTTCTATCATGATGAATGTGATAGTAGTGTGTTAGTGATTGAGACCGGATCTGAATATTGCTTACGTTCCTCTCGTATGAGAAGCTCAGGTGGCGTAGTTCACACATAATTGGAATAGAGAGAAGAATAAGGATCATGCATAATGAAGGGGGAGGAGAAAGAAACATACAAGATGATCACATCCTAGAATAATGATTATACCATTGATAATATCAATGTGTAGGCATCATATTCATTATGGGAGAGTTATTGATCATGGGATAATTACCTAAAGTTAAGGGCATAGAAATAGTTCCTAGATCTCGTTGATCATCATCGGCTATGCATATGAATAGGGATTAAAATATTAGATCTAGCAGGTTACACATGATAAGCTGTAGATCTAGCTTAATAATAAGAACATCATGAATATATATGAGATAACACATAAACATGAAGATCGCTACCCTAGTCATAGAGTAAAATATGAATTCTAGTAAGAACATGAAGAACACGTTATGAATCATATGAATATAGGTGTATAAACATAATGAAACTAGCATAAATCAGATCTAAGCTAAGAAAACATATAGAATTCTCACCAATCTTAACAAGAACGAAGTCGAATCTCTTGCACGGATTCGCCAGACCTTCGGGATTGCTAGAAAGGCTTGGAGAGAGAGTTCTGCCGTCAGTACTGGCTGTGGAACTCAGGAGAGAGAATTGTTGTTCTTAATTATAAACTGAGGTCACCTATTTATAGGAAAACTTGACCTGGAGGAAGTGGCCGCCCGGAAGATGTGGCCGCCCGGCCAAACCAAGTATTTGGCTCGGTTCCCAATGCTCTGATCAGTTTGGACTTTAGAGAAAACCCTAGATAAAGTCTATATTTGTAGCTCATCCGATTAGGTCATAAATATCTTCTTATCTAGGCTTTTCAGGAAATCCTGAATAAGTCCTGCGCATTTTGTAAATACCTGGGAGGTCCCTGTGAGTTCTGGAATGCCAAATAACTCATTTTCAGGTTGGGTACTAACAGTAGCCCCTCGGCAACGTTTTTTGCAAGGCATGGAGGGTCGTCGATTAAGAAAGGAACCGATCTAAAACATGAGTTCCAAATCGAGGGAGGAGTGAGAAAAAAGGTGACCAGGTTGGTCGAGTGGCTGAACCTTTGTCAGGCTACCTACATATCCAAAGGGAATCAAGCCAATCATAGTTCGAGAATCATGAGGAGAAAGAAATGAGACATCGTCTTTTCGCTGGGGATAGACAAACATTTGTCAAGCAATAGAGTCGCGTGGAGCCTACTGGGAAGAAAGAAAACGAAACATCGTAGAGCAATAAAGTCGTTGCAAATGGACTATTGGGGAAAGAGGAAAGGCCATACGCACGGTACGACAAGAAGTTTTAAGAATCGAGAACAGGATCTGGGATGGATTCAAACTTCTTATAGAGCGCACATAATCGCATAATTTCTCGGCAAACTACGGTACTTAGAGAGGTATAGTCCTTAATATCGCAGAATCCGGTAACTGGTAACGCCGATTGTCTAGAGCTTGCACGGGTTACGCCTATAACTTATTCAATATGAAGGGTTTATGGATGCATCCTACCTCCAATTATAATCTTTAGGGATTATGGACGTTTTCGACCTCTAATTATATATTGATTTAGTTATTTAAGGATTTTACGACGGTTTCCTTAATCCGCCTTTGGGTTTAAGGACGTTTTCGACCTCCAATCATAACTTAGGGGTTTAAGGACGTTTCCGACCTTCCATTATGGATTGATTTAGAAATTTACACAGTCTTTCGAACCAAATTGGTAATTTACATGGTCTTTTGGACCCTTTTCATTAAGCTTGGTGATTTACGCGGTCTTCCGGACCAGATTTGGTTATTTACGCGGTCTTCTGAACCCTTTTCATTAAGCTCGGTTATTTACGCGGTCTTCCGGACCAAATTTAGTTATTTACGCGGTCTTCCGGACCCTTTTCATTAAGCTTGGTAATTTACGCGGTCTTCTGTACCAGATTTTATTAATTTTGGATTAAAAATAAGCTGAGGGGCTAATTTATAAATTTTTTCGCCTGGGGGAGTAACTGGCCGCGTGGCCAGTCCTTCTGATTGGCTGGAATTTGTTGACGAGGATCGCTGGTGGGCACACGAGATGGGGGGCTGAGATCGTGCCACATCACCTAGAAACACTGGCCGCGCGGCTAGTCCCTTCGTTGGACAGACCCTACAAACAGCCACCGGCTGTTGCTTTCTTGCTCACTTTCTTCATATTCTTGTCGAGTTTTAGAGAGAAAAGGAGAGGTTTTTTTAGATAGTTTTGCTATTGTTGAGATGGATTTCCAGTATCTTTTTGGCGCGGAGCAACCTTACGAGCAAGATGCAGGTGCGGGGCAACAATTCGAATAAGGTGGAGGTGCAGGACCACCTCAACAAGAGGAGCAACATCAACAGAGGGCGAGGATGGCTTCTAGCAAATTCCATCCCGATGAGTGGCATTTCACGATGGGACAACATTTTGATTTGTACGTGGGCCCCGATAAACATTGGTCTGGCAGGAGGCTAATGAAGACGAAGGAGGTAACGATATCGCTTTTTTATTGCTTTTATGTCTTTTATTTTATACTTGTTGTATAATTTTAAGACTGCGTTAAATTAAATTAATCGTTTGTGATTATTTATTTTCTGAGATTGTTGATTAATTTTGAGGACGGCGAATATATGCGCAAACAAAGCATGCATGTACACCTTAACTATAGCACATAATTTATATTGCCAGTTGGGTAACGTACCTTTGCTGTGTTTACCTGCAGAGGATGAAATCTCATGGGTCCACGAAGGAAGTGGCTGAGATATAGCAGAGATTGCCGCCGGCTGGTGCAGCGAAGGAGAGGATCAGGGCCATTGGTTTCGGTCTGTTTTTTGATGCGGTGCATGTCGTGGAGGGGACCCAGAAGGTGATGGGTTAATTGAGGTGATGAGGGAGTACTGGTGGGACACTACCCACAAGTTCCATTTCAGTTGGGGAGAGGTGACCATCACTCCTACTGACTTTGCTGCTATCACCGGGCTCATGTTCACGGATGTGGAGCTACCTTTTGACGAGTCTCTGTCTGCGGACCCAAAACGTCAGGTTGAGTTGATTAGGATGCCGCTTGGCAGAGGTGTGAAGGGGACTGGTTTCGAGGCAGGTCGCTTGAGGACCTTTGTAGATGAGGCTATCCGAGATTTTGTTAAGGGTATCAGTGACACTGATTGTCTGGTGCGAGCCATTTTATGGTATAGCTTGTCACACACCCTATTCCCGAGTGTAGGGACGTTTTGTCGTTTTTCTCTGTTGGGTGCTCTGGCTGATCTAGAGCGGGCGAGTCAGGTCTCTTGGGGCGGAGCCGGGCTGGCAGAGATGTACCGGGCCCTAGATGTTTGCTCGAGGTCAAGTACCTCATCTTTTGACTGTTTTCAGTTTGCTTTTGAGGTATGTCTCTGACTCACTCTTTTATTCCATGTCTGTCTTTCGTATAGAACTGTATAGACTGAAATGCTGTCTTTTTCCACAGGTGTGGGTTTATGAGCTATTCCACATTGCTCCTTTCGGTGTGCAGGGGGTCAAGGAAGTCCCAGTTATGAGGTTCTGGGCAAAGAGGAACCGGTTGGAGGGCCATGGTAAGGCCAGGAAGACTCCTGATTTGGGGCTTTTTACCTCGAGGTTGAGTCGTCAGCTGCATGAGGACTTCCAGTTCTTCCCTTGGTCGGATCTGGTGCTGGCAGGGGTCGTTCAAGCAGCATAGCAGACATCCTGCGTTGTGGGCCCCGCTTGATCCACCGAGGAACATGCTGTATCCGGCTAGGCTGAGGATGAGCGGTGACTACCGAGTGAGGACTCCGGCCCATTTGTACCAGAGTGGGGCTGACTATGAGTGGTTCGTAGAGCATGAGCTGGTGAGTCCATATCTATTGGCGAGGAGGCAGACTGGTACCTATCCGGCTAGCTCGAGTAGAGGGGCTAGATATGGTATGGATATGCTGCGGTTCCCTGATAGTATTCGGATGCAGTGGGGCGGTGTCGAGGTGGATTTTGATCTGACTTTAACTGAGGCTGATGAGGTTACTGGGGCCCAGCTTCCTCCGCTTGGAGCTACGGTATGATACCCTTTGCTTTTCATTTTTGTCTTGCACATACACACTTTAAATTTTTATCTGAACTGTGCTTATCTGTCCCAGGTGACTCGGGAGGCTTATATCCGCTCTGTCCGTCAGGATAACATTTTTGAGCGGTTATTCAGGAGCTTGGCCGCTGCTTGTACCTGCCGTTAGGAGGATGTGGTGGTGCCACCGCGTAGAGAGAGAACATCTATATAGGCTGCTTCCTCGTCCCGTGTCCGTCGTAGGTCTGTTAGAGGTAGAGGCTCGGGAGCCGGTGGATCCCACTATATGCAGCAACGGGGCCATAGTGATGATGATGATGATAGTGATGGTGAGGAGGAGGAGTTTGATATTGAGGATTCTGACTCAGACTAGATGTAGTCCTTATTCCTGCATTTGTTAGCGAGAGAGAGAGAGAGAGGAGAACAAACAGATACATTTATGTACGATATTTGTATCTATTTTTGTATATATTTAATTAGTATTTTATTTACATGTCTTTACATTTAGTATAATGCATGAGACCTAGGGGTAAGATGGGGATTACACACTATCAGGTAATTCCCTCCTCTCTATCGGACCACTTTTGTGATTTATGATCTTCAAAACGCCTGAGATGGGTTCATTCCGGCGTCTGACGGGGACGGACTTGCAAATCTGTACTGAATGACTTATGTGGCCGCGTGGCCAACCATGGGGAAGGACTGGCCGCGCGGCTAATTCCTGGTCTGACACGATTTTCGTCAGATTTCTCCTTGTACGATCAGGACTTAAACTCCCTACCCTATTTATTCAGCAGTCTCGCAGAGAGACGAGGTAAACAGCAGTTTTTCTTTCTTTTGCTCTAGATTTCGATTCTTTCACGCCTTTCTGATGGATAGACACCCTAGGATTTCTGAGGAGAAACAACGCTACTTCATCAAGAGTTTGAAGATCTGGGTTAGGAAGCTTTTGAAGACAACTCGTGCAACCTTTGATAGGAGATTCAGGATCAAATGTCTTTGGTCCCTGTTCAGGGTTAAGTCTAATGACAACCTGATTTGTGCTACTGCCAATTTCTAGGACAATGAGAATCATTTCTTCAACTTCTCTTATAATGAGATCACCCCAACGTATGAAGACTTTGTGGCTCTTTGTGGTGCAAGAGTGACGGATAGGGTAGCCATGCCACAGTATCAAGTTCCTCCAGAAATTTAGGTTTCCCAACTGCTGAGGGTTTCTATTGAAGAGGCTAGGGGCTTGCTGTTGGATGGTGATGTTGATCTCTGTGGTCTTCCCATCAGGTACATTAATAGCATGGTGGAATCCGACACAGCCTTGGACTGTCTAGCATTTTGTCTATTTGCCTCGGTACTATTTCCACCTTATGTAGGAGTGGCTACGATGGGTTGTCTTGACATGGTGGACAAGGCTCGAGCCAATTACAGTATTATCCCTTGTCTGCTTAGGGAGACTTTGCATGGTATTGGAGAGTTGGTCTCGGGAGCTTTCAAGATGACCAGAGGGAGTACCCGACTACTAACTTTGTGGCTGCAGGAGAGATTATGAATTTTGGAGGAACCTGTCGGGCCAATATCACCTTGGGTTTGTCAAAGTAGGCGAGTAAGGCAGCCATTTGTAGGGATGACTCGGCCTGCATGGGTGACATATTTGGCGCAGATGGGTACGGCTCAGATCAAATGGATGGTACCTCATTGGGGGTTATTAGAGCACGGTGGGCTCATAGCGATCTTTGCATTATTCGAGTCCCTTCCTTTGATGAGACCACTTATTACTATGCAGTGCGGGTGTACCGTCAGTACGGGATGCCTCAGATTATACCTTCTTCATGGGATGAGACTTGCAGCAGGGCTAATGTCAGGATATTTCCTATAAATGCCGGGGTTGCAGTGCTTTTAGAGCGGTGTTGGTCTTATGCTCTCATGCCCAGCACTCTCTGTATACAGCGACCTTATGACACACTTCTTTCTCGAGAATACTTGGAATGGTACCAGACGACTCTGGGGAATATGGGACAGACTCTAAGACGACTGAGACGTAGGGTGGTGGTCTTTTATGTCTCGAGCAGACGCTTGAGGAAAGAAGAGACTCTACAACGGGAAGTGGCGAACGAGTTGGCTCAACTGGCACCTCTTGAGAGGAAAAGAAAGAAGGCCCAATGGGGGTGACTCAGTTGAGGAAGGCTTTATTCAAGGATCCTACTAGACAGGCTAGACGCGGATGAAGAGACAAGAAACAAAAGAAGGAAGAGGAGGAGGAAGAGTGACTTCGAGTATCCAACCACAGCCGTTGCAGACACATAGTTTAGATTTTAGTTTGTTTTAGTTTCTTTAAATTTCACAGCAGGTTATTTATTTGCAGGTTCTTTCGAGCTTAGACTCATCAAATAAATGTTTACGTGTAGTGACTTGTGGAAATAGAGATTTTGCTTTAGTTATAAACAGATTGTTTGCTTTATTGAATTTGCTCAAACCAGATTTGGATTTTTATTTATTTTTGAGACCGCACCTTTGAAGGCTGACTACGTTCCCCTTTTACAAGTAGGGCTAAGGGGCTCAGGTCACCGTAGTTCATTTCTGATGGTAGAAAGGTAAGATAGAAAGGGGGAAGTAAGAGAGAATAATAGTAATATATATATATATATATATATTTTACAAGGGGGGCGGCCGTTGTAGAAGACCGTTTGATGGAGAGTACCGCTGATGGAGAGCGTCGCTTGTGGAGAAGGACCGTAGTGGTCAGTTGTAGTAACGATAGAGCTTGCTAATGTTGACTAGTTCCTTGAACTGATTGCCATCCAAATCTGCCATTCTAACTGCACCTCCGGAGAAGATCTTTTGTACTACATAAGGACCAGTCCATGTCGGAGCCCACTTACCCAAGGGGTTGAACTTGTTCGGGAGGCGTACTTTGAGCACCAAATCTCCTTCCTTAATGTCTAACGGTTTCACTTTCTTATTAAAGGCGTCGGTGGTCCTTCTCTAATAGGATCTGATATGTTCCATAGCTTTGAATCTCCTTTCATCCAGAGTAGCTAATTGGTCATAGCGACTGCGGATCCATTCTACTTCATTCACTTGATTCTCGAGCAACACCCTTAAGGATGGTATTTCTAGCTCGATGGGGAGCACTGCTTCCATGCCGTATGTAAGAGCGTAAGGAGTTTCACCGGTAGCGGTTCGTACTGACGTTCTGTAGCCCCAGAGTGCCAAAGGTAACTTGTTGGGCCAATCCCTTCCTCTTGTAGCCATTTTTCCGATGATCTGTTCAAAAGTCTTGTTCGCTTCCTCTACGGCTCCGTTAGTCTGGGGATAGTACGGGGAGGATTTCTTCCTTTCTATTCTGAATTCAACGAGTAAATGGGCCATCTCTGTTTTGAAGTGACGACCATTGTCTGATATGATCAAATTCGAGACACCATAACGACACATGATGTTTTCTGTGATAAACTGTGCTACCTTCTTGGAATTTAATACTTTGTAAGATTGTGCCTTGACCCATTTTGTGAAATAGTCTACTGCCACTAGTACAAATTCATGACCGTTGCTTCCCGCGGGATGGATCTTACCGATGGTATCAATGCCCCATGTTGCGAATGGCCAAGGAGTAGTCATACTATAGAGGTCGTGCGGAGGGATGTGGTTCAAGTTGGAGCATACTTGACATTTATGTCATTTTCTGACCCATTGGATGCAGTTTCTTTCCATGGTGATCCAGTAATAACCCAAGCGAGTGATCATCTGTCGGAGCATTCTTGCATTCATACGCGAACCGCACAATCCGTTGTGTACCTCCTTTATGATGCTTTCGTCTTTCTTACTTCCCACATATAACAGCAGAATTCCATCATAGTGCCTCTTGTATAAGGCATTATCCAGTATTACGAACTTTCCTACTAACCTTTTTAGTGCTTGTAGGCTTTTGGCCTTCACGTCTCCTCCGAAGGAGGCTTCCCCATCTTTAAGGAATTTGTGAATCTGCGCATACCATTGTTCTTTGACTGCTTTAGACTGGGTCTGGATCTCACAACAATATGCGGGGTTCTCTTTTCGGCCAACTCTGAAAGGCTTGACTGACCTTCCTTCGGGGATTTCTACCAGAGATGCTAGGGTGACGAGTGCGTCAGCAAATCTGTTTCTGTCTCGTGGAAGATAATGAAATGTGACCTCTCGGAATTGTCCGATTAGTTCATCCATGTAAACTTGGTATAACTGCAGGTAGGGGTCCACAGTCTTCCATTTCTTTGCCGTCTGGTTTATAATTAGAGCCGAATCACCGTATACTTCTAACTCTTTTACAATTCGTTCTATGGCTGCTTCTAAACCTGCTATGCACGCCTCATATTCAGCAGCATTGTTGGTGGTTGTAAAGTTCAACTTTATTGCTATTGGAGTATGTTCGTCTTTATGATCGACTAGAAAAAACCCCACTCCGTTGCATCTTTTGTTTGCAGCCCCGTCGAAGAATAACTTCCATTTATCCATAGCCTCCATTGTGAAAATACCATCGTCCAGAAATTCAGGGTCTGATCCTCGTTCTTTGGTGCTTGGAGAATCTGCTAACTGATCTGCCATAGCTCTTCCTTTAACTGCCTTTCTTGGAACATATATAATGTCGAATTCCCCCAGAAATACTGACCACTTGGCGAGTCTCATGGCTATTGATGGTTTATCAAACAAGTACTTGATCGGGTCCATTTTTAATACTAACCATATGGGGTGAGATACCATGTAATGCTTCAGCTTGGAGACTACCCATACCAGTCCAGTGCATGTCTTTTCTAACGCTGAATAGTTGAGTTCACTGCCTTGTAGCTTCCGACTGACAAAGTATATGGCGTTTTCTATTCGAGAGTCCTTGGCTTCTTGTGCCAGCATGGCTCCAACGGTGGTGTCTGTTACCATTAAGTATAGAACTAGTGGCTTTTCCTTGTGTGGCGGACGTAGGATTGGGGTATTCACCAAGTACCTTTTAATCTGTTTAAATGCTTCTTGCAAATCATGATTCGATTCAACATTGGCGGTTTTCTTTATTAGCTTGAAGATCAGTTCACAGACTGTAGTCAACTGGTTGATGAAGCGACTGATGTATTGTAGTCTTCCTATGAATGCCTTGACCTCAGTTTCTGTACGTAATGGCTTCATATTCATAATTTATTGAATCTTTCTCGGGTGGGCTTCTATTCTGCATTCCGTGACCATGTATCCCAGCACTTTTCCTCGAACAACCCCGAACATACACTTAGCAGGGTTCAGGCGCATGGAGTGTTCCCTCAGTCTGTTGAGGAATTTCCGTAAGTCAATTAGGTGTTGACCGTCGGAACCTTTAGAGTGTATAATCATGTCGTCTACATAGACCTCAATGTCGTTATGAATCATGTCATGAAATAAGGTCACAGCACGTTGATAGGTAGCCCTAGCATTTCTATGTCTAAATGGCATTACGGTGTAGCAGTACGTTCCCCACGGCGTGGTAAAAGCAGTCTTTTCTTGGTCTTCTTCGGCCATCTTGATCTGATTGTACCCAGCAAAACCATCCACAAATGACTTGACCTCTTAGTTAGCCGTTGCATCTACTAACATGTCGATGTAGGGAAGCGGGAAATCATCCTTAGGACTTTCTTTGTTGAGATCACGGAAATCCACACAAACTCTGAATTTGCCATTAGCCTTGTTCACTGTAACGATGTTTGATAACCACGTCGGATACTCAATCACCCTTATGAAGCCCACTCTGAGTAGCTTCTCTATTTCTTCATTCACTTGTAGAGAGAGACCATTCTGGTTTGATGCGGCGAAGTTTCTGTTTTACCGGCTTGGCGTCTGGTGCTATTGGAATTCTGTGCTCTACGATGGAGTTATCCAGCCCTGGCATATCCTTATAAGACCATGCAAATACGTCAACATACTCCTTGAGTAACCCAATCAGTGCTTCGCGCTCTTCGCCTTGAAAGAAGCTCCCAATCTGTGTTTCCTTTGGCTCGTCGTCCGTCCCCAGATTCACACATGTTAACACCTCATCGGCAGCTTGGGCTTGATTTTCCCTTTGATTAATAACCTGCTCTGAGATTTCTCGAATATATTCGTTATTTAGTTTGTCTGTGTCCACATCTTTTAATGAATCGTTATTAACTATTTGTATATCATTAGATTGATTAGTTAATTTACCATTTATAAGAGCGGCTATGGTGGGATACTCGGAGAGGTTGAGGTTTTCGTTTAGTACAAAAGGAAAGATGGCGTTAGCGACCAATTCATAGTCTTCCAACGTGAGGTCGTTAGACTTGGAAGAAGACTCGAATTCATAGGTAAAGAC
This sequence comes from Campanula takesimana, assembly GCA_026119855.1. Classification (NCBI taxonomy): domain Eukaryota; kingdom Viridiplantae; phylum Streptophyta; class Magnoliopsida; order Asterales; family Campanulaceae; genus Campanula; species Campanula takesimana. The sequence continues at coordinate 555,635 of JAOWBW010000616.1, read as the reverse complement.
ATCAGACCTAGACGACCTAGACGACTTTGGTGAACTGACAAGAGACTCGATAGGGGAGGTTAAAGGTGGAGCGGTCAGTCCAAGTTCCTTGATCATGAAGTGTGTCGTTGCTATAGGTCTGCCATATGTGCACCAATTCATCAATTTACCAACCATTGGTAAGACCAACGTTCTTGGATCAACATTATCAGTCTGGTCTTCGATCATGGATACGAGGTTACCAGAGGATGAGGAGCATGCCGCATTTGGAGAGAGAGTATTTAATGACAGAGAGTAGTAAGGAAAGTCACTATCATTAATAACTTCTAAAGTACAATCTGAGTCAACATCAGGTGCCTCGCCATCTGCCACAGTCATTTCGGTCAGATTGGGGAGGTCTACAAGAGCAACTCTAGGGTCCTCTACTTGACCATCATGTATGAGTTCTTGGATGATTAACTTCAAAGCGAGGCAATCTTCGATATCATGGCCGGTAGCTTGGTGGTAGTCACATGCTTTTTTTGGATTATTGCCCGGGCCGGGGCGATATCCTTCCAAGGGTTGGATTATCCTCATTGCTAACAAACCGTTGTACATAAGGTCCATAGTGATTTGTAGTTATGCGAAGGCATCCTCCATCTCTAATAAACTTATCCTGTCCGTATCGATCATGTTCACGCTTCCGTTGTTAGGGAGCGGGTTTGCTACGGTGTTCGGACCTTTAGGCTTTTCAATCTTCCCGTCGGCTATAAGCTTTCTGGATAACCCGTTTGAGTTGTATGTAGTCTTCGGTAGTGTGTCCAATATACTTGTGATACTTGCAGAACTTGGTTGCATCAAGATTAACCTTTCTGTTCAACGGTTTAAAGTTCTCAAGCGGCTTGATCAAGCCCTTCTTCATCAAAACCTCGAACACTCAGCTAGTAGGCATGCCGAAGTCATCGAAATGATCTTATTTTCGAGGAAAGTTCCTAGTAACTGCTTGAACATCAAAGACGGAGTTGTCTTGGACCATGCTCACTTGACCGGTGATCTCTTTGGATTTAGGAACGGTACTTGTCGGAGCTTTGTAGCGGAAAGAGGTGTTTCCTGTTTTGGCAGCTTCTTTAACAACACCAGTAATGCCGGCTTTGTGTCTGACCCCAGCATCAACCATTTCCCTCAGATCGGGAAAGTAACCATTGCCAATTGACACCCTAAGCTCATGCAACAAGCACTTGAAGAAGATTTTCTTTTGTTCCTTTGCCTTAGGAGGGTATTGAACCTCTGTTAGCTTGTGGTTCCACCTCCTGTTCCAGGCCTCTGCATTGTGTTTTCTAAATCAGTACGGTTGACGTGCCAATCTAAGTTCGACTGATACTTCTCACAGAAAGTTGTGGTGATTTGATCCCACGTATCTCGTTCGGAGGGATCCAAACTCAAGAACCAACGGAGAGCGATTCCATCCAAAATGGTGTGGAAGACTCGGGCCATTTGCTTGTTGGTGCAGTCACGGGCTCTCATGGCTAGCACATAACGGTCGAGGTGAGTCTTGGGACATGTAATACAATGGAATGTAGAGACCTTTGGCATTTTGAAGTCTCTAGGTAGAGCACGCACATTGCTTGGGTCGATGGTCTTAACAATCGGAGCGGCTTGCTTAGAGACCGTGTCAGAGAGCTTGCGAATTTGTTCTTGCATTGCAACCACTAGAGGGTGATTGGAGAAAACATAGCTACCATAGACTTGAGTAGCGGGAGGAGCATTGGAGACTGTAGGTACGGCGGAACCGATGCTCAATGGTAGTAAAGATGGTGGCAACTTGGTGGAGGTGTAGATACCCCGGGAGGGCACGACTGGGCTAGAGCACGTGTGTCATTCCTAGGATGTCTATTTATGTTTTAATGTGTTTAGAGTCTCCACCTATGTTTTAGAGGAACATAAGAAAAACCAAATATTTATAGCCTAAGTTTGATTACGAAAACAGAGATTCTTGTTATGATATAATGTTCTTCCTATTTTAATAATAAAAGGGGTTTTGAAAGGTATTTTGGAATGTAGGGAGATAACTCCTTGACTAGCTTCAATGAAGTGAAGTAGTCTTTGGTGTCATGTCCCAAAATGATTTGGGTGATTGCACGTTTGATGAAATAAAAGAGAAGAAAAGAGATGAAGTAGAGAGGAAGAGGAGAAATGGAGTTTTACCTAAACTTCAAACACTTCTTGATGAATTACTTTGGAAAATGCCTTGGAAATGATTTGTGTATAATTTTTTTAAGTAGAATTTTTGGTCCCTTAAAATGGTGGATTAGGAGGGTTTTTATAGTTGAAAACAAAGTGTTTTTGGTGCCAAAACTCAGTCACCAAGAAATCTTTCCCGAGCAAATCATGTAAAAATGAGCAAGGGAGAGATTCTTGGACAGAAATCTGTAACCGTCGCCCAGAGGCGCGCGCTTCCTACCTCAGGGGCGGAAGGCGCGTGCGTCTGGCTCCTATGGTCAGAGGCGCGCGACTCAAAAATGGCCTTTTTGACAGAATGGACTAGAAAGTCAGCCCTGGTTTAGTCCCTGGACTTAATGGAGTCAGTCAGAAACTTAACGGAAGTGACAGAAACTAACAAAAAACACTTAAAACTGGGAGAAACACAAAATCAAATGTGCAACCGGGGTGAGCGGTCCAAGGCGGGGTGTCTGCAGAGCCCCTCGGCGACATGGATTGCAAAGTAAAATGCGTCGACGAAAGAAAGTACACTCGCCGAGGACATCGCTAAGAAAAAAACAAAGACTCGATGAAAGCAGGAATTTGAAATTGCGAGAGATAGAGGTGCGCTCCCTGTATGAGCGGCTTTTGTTGATAGAGGAGGTGGCGTGATCCGTTTGTAAATCCTGCCGGCTGAATCCGTTAGTGAATCCGCTTGATGAACCCGTTAGTGAATCCATTGGATGAGTCCGTTATTGAACCTTGTTGACGAATCCGTTGATGAAACCGTTAGATGAATCCGTTAGTGAATCCCGTGAATGAGTTCGTTGGTGAACCCTTATTGAAGAATCCGTTGGTGAATCCGTTATATGAATCCGTTAGTGAATCCCTTGAATGAGTCCGTTCGTGAACCTTTATTGACGAATCCGATGGTGAATCTGTTAGATGAATCCGTTAGTGAATCCCTTAAATGAGTCCGTTGGTGAACCATTATTGATGAATACGTTGGTGAAGCCGTTAGATAAATCCGTTAGTGAATCCCTTGAATGAGTCCGTTGGTGAACCTTTGTTGACGAATCCGTTGGTGAATCCGTTAGATGAATCCGTTAGTGATTCAATCCTTGAATGAGTCCGTTGGTGAACCCTTGAATGAGTCCGTTAGTGAACCCTTGTTGATGAATCCATTAGTGAATCCGTTTCTTGAGAAGCGGTGATTTCAGTGGATCCCCATGGACTGAATTGCTGTTTGGTAGCTGTCTCTGACGTGTGCCTTCGGAGCTGCACTTGCTGTTGACGTTATGACTTTTGTGGGGGTGCAGGCACAGTTGACTGCGGACCGAAGAGGTGATGTTTCCCTTTAGAGAGGAAAATGTCGAGTCTGACTTTGAAAAAAGAAAGACACTACCTACTTTTATTGAAAGTTTCTATCTAATTTCAATTTAGACGTGTCTTAGGGGCGGACCAAATTAATGTGTGCCCAAAGTGTATTCAAAGGCGGAGTGGTGGTCTCGATCCCGATGATTTTGGGAATGTCTGAGCTCTGCTTCCCTGTGATTTCTTTATTTGACAAGGGCCAATTGAGGCATTTCTGGAATGGGAGGCGTACGCCTCGGCTAGTGACTGTGGGACGCGTGTGCTTCCCAAGTGGGTGGCGGGAGGTGAGCGCCTCTGGGGAGCGAATTCCGGGGCTTGACATTTGCTGGCCAAAAGATCCCCAACAGCTATAATAGTAGCTTTTGTTCGAAAACATTCTCTCAATAGCTCTTTTATGCCATTTTTGACATCTCTTATTGCTTGATTTTGCTTGTAATCCACTTTTTCCATGGCTTCCAATTCTTTCATTCTTGATACCAAGGTTGTTGGTGAGTATGAGAAGGATTTATCGACTTTTGTATACTCTTTCAAGACCCATCCTAAGAAATCTTTTGCCAAAGACTTCGGGTTCCGAATTCTCTTTACCCTTCGGACGTTGAAACCGGATTGGGGTTTGTTGAAGGCTGCTGCAGCCTTCTGGGATTGTGACAGTCACACCTTTAATTTTTCAGCAAATGAAATGGTGCCTACTGTTGATGACTTTGGTGCGATGCTTGGCATGCCATTGACGGGTCTAATTGCCATCCCCAAATACCATAGATGTATGATCGATTCTTGGTCCGATGTGTTGAACCTCCCTGTCGGAGATGTCAGGAAGATGTTGCACGGCACCGCGGTTGACATAACTGAGTTGCCGATGTTCTTCAGTTTGCATTCGGAGGATGCGGCGGTTCAGTCCTTTAAGAGGAACGCTATGGAAGTATGCCTTTTCAATGAGTTTCTGTCGTGACACCCCTCGGGACTGCGGATGCGCAGTTAGCTGAGATTATCTTGCAGGCAAAGGAGCAACAGTTCAACATAATCCCTCTTATAATGGGGGAGACCCTGTATGGCCTTGATGAGTTGCATCGAACGGATGAGATGTGTCGGGGAAGGCCCTTGCTTTTGACCATATGGCTCCAGGAACACTTCAGGATTTATTCTTCGGAGGGTGACTTGTCTCGTTTTGCTATTCACATGAGAAAATGCTGATACGGATTTATCTGAAGACGATTGGAAGAAGTTCTTTGCATCCCGGGTATCGGCTGACATTCAGTGGTGTCTTCCCTCTTGGGTTCTTCGTCCTTTCGTGGAATGGACTCTGGGTTTCGAGCATGTGGTCTTACCCGGCTTGAGAGACTCGTCATTTTACCATCCAGAGTGGGTTTTGAGGCAATTCGGTCGCTAACAGATTATTCCCTTCCCGAGAAGTAGGGTGCTCCGTCCAGTTTCATATATGGGTTCAGACTTGTCAAGGGAGATTTAGTCAGCTTGGGGAGATGACCGCCATCGGTGGGCTTCCGCCCCTATTCACCGGGGTAGTGTAGACACCCCGCCTTGGACCGCTCACCCCGATTGCACATTTGATCTTGTGTTTCTCCCCATTTTAAGTGTTTCTCGTTAGTTTCTGTCACTTCCGTTAAGTTCCTGACTGACTTCGTTAAGTCCAGGGACTAAACTGAATAACAGGGCTGACTTTCTAGTCCATTCTGTCAAAATTGCCTTCTCTGAGTCACGCGCCTCCGACAGGAGGAGCCAGGCGCGCGCGCCTCCCGCCCCCAAGGCAGGAAGCGCGCGCCTCTGGGCGTCAGTTACAGATTTCTGGCCAGGATTCTCTCCCTTGCTCAATTTACAGGATTTTGCCCGGGAAGGATTTCTTGGTGACTGAGTTTTGGCACCAAAAACACCCCTCTTTCACCTATAAAAACCTCTCTTTACCTCCATTTTCAAGGACCGAAAACCTTAGACCTTGGATCTTTTACTCTAAAATCTTACACTTTCAACAAAGAAGCCAAATTTCTTACCTTCAAGGCATTTCAAAAGGTATTCATCAAGAAGTGTTTGAAGTCTCTCGAGGACTAGGTAAAAAACCATTTCTTCCCTCTTTTCGACTTCATCTCTTTTCTCTTTCTTTTGTTTTATCAAAGTGAAATCACCCAAATCATTTTGGGACATGACTCTAATGATCACCTCATCTCATTGAGGTTGGTTAAGGAGTTATCTCCTACATTCCAAACTCTATTTTAAACCCCCTTTTATGATTTAAAGAAGAAGAAGAAGAAGAACATTTTCATTCATGTAGATTTTGATCAAGCAAGACCAACTTTAGTTGGACGAGATGGGTGTTTCGGTACTCCCATCTCGTAATCTAACCCCCGAACCTCAAAACAAAGAATCTCTGTTTCGTAATCAAATTAGGCTATTATCAATAGGTTTTTCTTATGCTCCTCAAAACATAGGTGGCGACTCTAAACAATCTAAAATCAAGTTAGACATCCTAGGACAACTCACGCGCTCATAGCCTAAAGCCGTGGCTTTCCACGGGGTATCTACAGTGGCGACTCCGCTGGGGAGATTTGAGGGTTAAACTTGCATTCTGATCGAAATCTACATCTTTTCTGGGCATTCTGATTCTCTGATGGGGGAGGCGCGCGCTTCTGGCCTCTTCAGCCTAAGGCGCGGGCATCCCGCATCAAGGACCAGAATCGCCCACTTCTTCATGTTCTTCATCTTCTTCTTCTGCTATTCTGCACTAATCATTTCTGCAGGGGTTACAATATGCACATAGGACCAGGGCAATCCCCTGAGTCCAAAATCTGACATTCTGACAGGTGTGCCCAGAAGCGCGCTCCTCCTAATAGCATTGCGCCATGCGCGCGCGTCTCATATCAACACTCAGAGGCGCACGCTTCTGGGTTGGTTCCCAGAACAGAAACAGGTTTCAGTGACTGAGCAGAATCGTGGGGAGTGGGCACAGTTGCCTGCATCAGAACAGAATTGAACCCTCGGACTGTTTTAATTTTGTGTTTTATTTACCGGTCACACGGGTGATTCGGGAGTTGTAATTTATGTGCTTATGTGTTTTGTGTGTTTTTCTTTCTTTTCAAAAAAAAAAAAAAAAAAAAAAAAAAAAACCTTTGTCACTTGTTAGACCTCACACTACATGCACATATTCCTATGAACTGCTCACTATCGAGTCGCACAAGTCCAACTCCAAACCCGTCGAGGCCCGTCCTAGAAAGTTTCAAGCTCCACTCGACCTTGGCTCTTTCGAAGCGGTAAACCTCAGCCCGTGGCGTAGTTCAAGACTACATGCCGGGGGTGACCTTTGAGCCTCATATTCAAGCCGAGCACAAGCCCACAATTCTAGTTAAGGTCTAACACTCCGTGACTCAAGTCGGTTTCCATGTACCGAGATTTACCTAAACTAATGTCTTCAAATCATACATGCCAACTTGTTGAAACGGACGCAATAAAAATCCGTCCCCAAAAAGTGGTTATTTTGGACGAAAATAAAAATCCGTCCCCGCATGTATGCTTACTACATTAATTTAGTTTAATCCCGATACATGTAGGATTCACAAGCGCGATGGAATCCGATGAGTATATGGGACCGCGAGATGGTCTATATACTAGTGTGACGATTCCATTATTTCCTTAGAAACCCCAAAAAGGGATCCATTCCCTCCGACTTATAAAAAAAAAAAAAAAAAAAAGAGTCTTTTCTTATGTGGTTCGAGTCGTGTGCCCAACTGTGTGTTCTAAGCCTCTTCATGGACCGCAAGTGTTACTCAAGACTGACAAGGGCCTCTTCTGCAATATAGGTTCAATTGGTACTTACAGAGTCTACCGGGATTCGGCAAATCGGTTAGTCCGTGTGAAGAGATCACTCCAACAGCTCCTACATCAACCATGACCGGCAGCAGCAACACCATGTCTCTCGAACAGCTCTCAACCATGGTCCAACTCCTCCAAGAGAAAGTCTCCACCCTTAATAAGGGGCACTAAGCAAAGACGACATTTGGCAATCCCACCTCGACAGCCAAAGGGAGGCCCACGAGGCCGAGATGGAGCTAATGAAAGAAAAGCTCACTAATCTTGCCAAGGGAAAGAACAAGAATAATGATGACGAATCCGAATGGACCGAGGGTTTGTTCAAAAGTCCTTATGTCAACACCCGCACCAAGAAAATGGGGGAGCCGAGTTCCGAGAACAATGAGCCCAAAATGGTGGATTCTATCATGGCCTACATCGACCAAAAATTCAATGGGCTCAACATGGGGAAAGGCTTCGACACAAGCCTTTATCAATCATCCATCCTCATGAGTACTATGGCCGCTCTTCCCGATAAGTTCAAGATGCCCGACATAAGCAAATTCAAGGGCAACTCTTGTCCTATGGCTCACATTGAGACTTATATTTGGGCAATGGTTCCGAAGAAGGTCTCCCCCAAGGTGAGGGCTCATTGCTTTCCTCTCACTCTCGAGGGGGGCGAAAAAGATTGGTATGCTACTCTCCCGCTCACTGTCCGTCTTGATTGGGACTCCGTCATGCTTGCCTTCAAGAACCAATACCAAGGCAACACCACTCACTCGCCCACAAGGAAAGAGCTCGAGAATACCACTCAAAGAGACAACGAGTCCTTCATTGACTTCACAAGGAGATGGAATGACAAAACTCTCTGAAAATTGTTGAGAGGCCGAACACAAAAGAGCAAATGGACATCTTTCTCAAGTGTCTCAAGATTGATCTCCGCACCCACCTAAGTGGGGCTTGCTACTCCGACTTCTCCCAAATGTATGAGGCGGGGGTACGCATGGATGACTTGCTCAAGGAGATTAGAAGGCCACTCCTAGCTATCGCTACAAGGCCGCTTCCAACTCCACAAAAGAGGCCTCGGTCAACGCCGTCACTATCGATAAGGGGAATTACAAAAAGGTTCCTCCACCCCAAGGGAAGAAGTCTCGAAATGACCGTGTCTACACGCCTCTCCAAGGCATGACTCAAACCGAAGTGTTCGAGGTCCTCAAAGCAAAGGGTCAAGTCACACCCGTACAAGGGTACCAACCCAAGACGGTCCACCCCAATCATGCTCACCACAAATATTGTGGCTACCACCAATATAGTGGCCACACCACCGAGGATTGCTTCGTTTTCCGCAATGTCATTCAAGATCTCATAGATAAGAAAGAATTTGTAGTGACTAATGGCGAACACGTCAATGTAATAGAGATAGGAGAGCTCGAGGGGACCACCCATTCAATCCCAATTGTGAATGGGGGCCCCAATGTTATGAATAAACTTGACAATTCTTGCTATGTTGTAACTTACGATGAGGTAATGAGGGAAGTACTAGAGAATAGGAAAAGGAAGCAAGATGGGAACGTCAACATGCTAACTCGATCCGGTCGAGTTATAGCAAGCAACCCTCCACTTCCGCACCGAGCTCCTCTTCTCAGAGGTCGCAAGCTCGCGACACTCCCGAAGATCCTCTACTTGTCCAACTCAAGAAAACTCAAGCCAACATCTCTATTTGAGACCTCATTGCATCCTCAAAGAAACACCGAGATCTTGTCATCCGCAATCTCGATGATACATCAGTTTCTCCCGATACTGCTCCCGAGGACCTCACGGCAATGATCGGTCATATCATTTTGGGCAACGTCATCACCTTTGCCGATATGGACCTTCCACCATTAGTTCCGACCACAACGAAGCTATTTACCTCAAGGTACGAGCAAGGGGGAGCCCGTCTCAAGAGTCTTAGTGGACGGTGGTTCCGCACTCAATTTCATGCCTGCAGAATCATGGGCATACTGGGCTTAAGGATTCCGATTTGAAGCCTTCTACTCAAGTAATCCGAGGTTATGACAGCACCGCCCGTACAGTCATGGGTATGATTGAAATAGACATGAGTTTGGGAGCAATGGTCATGTCCGTTCCATTCCAAGTGCTTGATATCCCGGCCTCGTTCAACTTACTTTTGGGTCGACCATGGATTCACAGTGCTAATGCCGTACCGTCAACTCTCCACCAATGTGTCAAGATCCGAAATGGTGATGAAATAGTGACCGTCATGGCTGAAAACGTCACTATCCACAGAAAAGGTGAGCCCGTCCACCAAGTTCAGCATGGTTTACCAGACTCCACTCTCTCCGGCGTCTCAATCAACGCCATTGACAAAGAAGGGGGAAACGGATCATGGACCCCCAGCAACCACAAAGTCCTCCGCATGATGAGGAATATGGACTACTTCCCTGGTTTAGGCCTAGGGAAATATCAACAAGGAATCCTACATCCTGTGCAAGTCCCATTCGTCAAAGACACCTTCGGTTTGGGGTACGAGCCTTCCAAAGAAGACTTGAAACAAGAGCAAGCAATCAAGAACGAAAAGGCCCGAGCTCGTAAAGAAGGCCGTCGTTATGAGGTCCCTAATCTAAGGCTTTACCGCAAGACATTGAATGGCTATTTTGTCCGCCAAGGGGAAGACGTTCCATACATGATCTTTCCCGAGCCATGGGTTAACAATAAGGGTGTCAAAAAGCCCGGTCTCGAAATTTTCTCCGATTGTGAGATCCAGAAATCCGAAAGGGAACCAACTCCCATGTCGCCCCGTGAATGGTGGGGAAGGAAGGTGACTATAGAATCCGAGACAGAAATCACCGTGGGGAAGAACTAACAGATTTAGCCTCCATGTTCGAAGAGCTTGCCATAATGAATGAATGCCAAGTCAACGCCATCCATGACACCGTCATCATGAACGAGACTATCAGTGAGATCCCGCCAAGCTCCGAGCCGATCAACAATTGGTATTCTACGAAAGGGCCGTGGTATCTGAGGAATTCTTAGTCCAAGAAATGGGTTGCATACCCCGCACAGCAACAAAGGAAGAGCGGCTCACACTTACTTTCGAGTCCGAGAGTGTCTCTAATACCCTCACCCAAGAGGATTTGGAGGCCATAGCCGAGCGTGTGTTTCCTTTCTTTGCTAATGAAAAATTTGATATTTCTGAGTACCCTGAGATTGCAAACATCATAAATGATGAATAACTAATAATGAACTTAACGAACAAGTTAATAACGATTCAAATTATGATGAAATAGACCACGAAAAACACAACCTAGTTATGAACTGATGCTCAACAAGTCCGTAGTCGTGGTGAAAATGGTCCAAAGGCTGACGAAGAATTGCATGTTGTTAATCTGGGTACCGAAGAAGAACAAGAGAGACTAAGATCGGAAGCTTCTTCAAGGGGGACGACAGAGACAGATTGACTGCACTACTACGGGAGTTCGTGGATGTGTTCGCATGGTCATACAAAGACATGCCGGGTTTGGACAGAAAGGTAGCGGAGCACAGAATTCCGATCAGAGAAGATGCCAGGCCAGTAAAGCAGAAGCTCAGAAAGATCAAGCCAGAATGGTCTCTGCAAGTCAAAGAAGAGATTGAGAAGCTCCTCAGTGTGGGTTTCATCAAGGTTATCGAGTATCCGACATGGTTAGCCAACATCGTGACAGTCAGAAAGGCAAACGGCAAGGTTCGAGTTTGTGTGGACTTCCGGGATTTGAACAGAGCTTCCCCAAAGGATGATTTTCCACTCCCTAATATCGACATGCTAGTCGACTCCATTGCTGCCTACGAGGTTCGCTCATTCGTGGATGGGTTCGCTGGGTACAATCAGATTCTCATGGCCGAGGAAGATCAACATAAGACAGCCTTCACAACATCGTAGGGTACCTTTTGCTACACAGTCATGCCATTTGGGTTAAGAAATGCTGGGGCTTCCGACCAAAGAGCCGTGACAGACTTGTTCCACGATATGATTCACAAAAGAAATCGAGGTCTATGTGGACGACATGATCATTCACTCCAAAAGGACCGATGGTCAACATTTAATCGATCTCCGCAAGTTCATCGAAAGGCTTCGTCAACACAAGATGAGGCTCAACCCTGCAAAGTGCACGTTTGGGGTTATCCGAGGCAAAGTCCTTGGTTATATGGTCACTGAAAGGGGAATTGAAGTAGATCTTCCAAAATCAAGGCAATCATTGACATGCCTCCTCCAAAGACGCAGAAAGAGATCAAAGGTTTCATGGGCAGACTGCAGTACATAAGTCGGTTTGTGCACCAACTCACTTCCATGTGCGAGCCAATCTTCAAGCTACTCAAGAAGAATGTGGCTCTAGAATGGACCGACGCGTGCCAAGAAGCCTTCGATCAAGTGAAGCATTACTTGACGTGCCCTCCTGTTCTAGTTCCGCCGCACAAGGAGAAACCTCTTTTGCTCTATCTCACTGTCAATGATGAAGCCCTAGGGGCTATGTTAGCACAAGAGCAACGAGAGTCCACAAAGGAGAACGCCATTTATTTTGTCAGTCGCCGATTCCAAGGAGGCGAAAAGAACTACTCTGTCTTAGAGAAGTCATGTGCAGCATTGGTTTGGGTCACTCAAAAGCTCAAACACTATATGGAAGCTTTTCCGATCAAGCTAGTAGCAAAGGTGGACCCGCTCCGCTACATCTTCGAGAAGCCTTTCATGTCAACAAGAATAGCCAAATGGTACTTCATGCTCGCCGGCTATGATATCACTTACGTCACACTAAAATCCGTCAGGGGAAAGTGTTCAGTGACCAGCTTGCCGAATTCCCGTGTGACGAAGTGAAGGGGGGGAAGATGTACAGTTCCCCGACGAGCATTTAATTTGTACTGCAACTGAGGAAATAAGTGGCAACTTTTTTTCGATGGCGCCGCCATAAACACGGTTTTGGTATAGGAGTATTGCTTGTCGATCCAAAAGACATCTACACTCCCATTGCCATCCGCCTGGAATTCGAAGCTACCAACAACATTGCCGAGTACGAAGCATGCATAGCAGGGCTCGAAGCAGCTCTCGAAAGAAACATCACGGAAACTAGAAGTATTCGGCGACTCTTTGCTCCTTATCAATCAGCAATCGGGTAAATGGCGAACCCAAGACCCAACTCTCCAACAGTATGGTCAACACCTTGAAGAATTGGTTGAACAATTCCAAGAGATCACTTTCAACTACCTGCCAAGGGATAAAAATCGCTTCGCCGATGCACTGGCCACATAGCTTCATTAGTCGAAATGCCCAAAGGGAAAATGGTGAAGCCTTTCAAAATTGCCCGAAGGAACAGTCCGGCGTACTGCATGAGTATCGAGATCAACGAGGTCCAAACAAACTCTCCTTGGTATTCGGATATCATGAATTCCTCAAAGATGGCACTTATCCCGAGAATAGCAATAAGAAGTCTCAAGCGGCTCTGCAAAGGCTAGCCTCTCGGTACGTACTGATTGGGGACCGAGTCTATAAAAGGAACACGACGGGATCAATCTCTTATGCGCCAATGAGGCCGAAGCTCAAGAGATAATGTGTGAAGTGCACGAAGGAGAGTGTGGACCCCACATGAATGGGTTTATGCTAGTCAAGAAGATACTTCGCATTGGTTACTATTGGAGCACTATGGAACGAGACTGTATCGAGAAAGTCAAAAGGTGTGCCAAGTGCCAATTCCACGCTAATCTGCAACATGCTCCACCCTCACAACTTTACAACATGGTCACACTTGGCCTTTCTCTTGTTGGGGGATAGACATCATCGGTAAAGTTCATCCTGCCGGGAGCAATGGGCAGTCATTCGTCCTAGTGGCAGTCGACTACTTCACAAAGTGGGTCGAAGCACAAGCCTATCGGACCCTCAACGCAAAGAAAGTGGCCGAATTTGTAAAGATTAATATCATGTGCCGATACGGCGTGCCTCATGAAATCATTTCCGACAACGGCTCTCACTTTGAGAAGGAAATGGATGCACTTTTGGTAGAATACAAGATCACCAAGCACAAGTCATCTCCTTACCGTCCCCAAGCAAATGGCGCGGTTGAAGCAGCAAATAAAACCATCGAGACCATCGTCAAGAAAATGGCCTCAACAGGAAGGGATTGGCCCGAGAAGCTACCATTAGCATTGTGGGGCTACCGCACATCAATACGGTCCGCAACAGGAGAAACTCCTTATGCATTAGTCTATGGTTCTGAAGCCGTACTCCCTATCGAACTTGAAGTCCCATCTCTACGGGTCCTCTCGAGAATCAAGTCAACGAGGTCAACTGGATGCAAAGTCGATACGAACAGCTAGCCTTACTCGACGAGAAAGGTTAAGAGCACTCGAACGCACGAGGGCATATCAGCAAAGGATGGCAAGAGCTTTCAACAAAAAGGTGAAGCCTCGAAACATCAATGTGGGAGATTTGGTCTTAAGACAACATCCCCCTAACCATGAATTCCCTGGGGAAATGGGGACCCCGATGGATCGGTCCGTACGTGGTCAAGAAGATACTAAGCGGCGGTGCAGTCCGGCTCGTGGATTTGGATGGTGACCAGCTGCCAAAGGAGGTCAACCTCGACAAGCTCAAGAGGTTCTACGCTTAATAAACAAAGACCATAAAAAAAAAAAAAAAAAAATAAAAAAAAAATCGCTCGCTAGGTTGAAAACCCGCAAGGGCGGCCTAGGCAAAAATTAGAGCACGTGCAAAAAAGAAGCCCGCTAGATTGAAAACCCGAAAGGGCGGTCTAGGCAAAAAACAGGGTGCACAAAAAAAATAAAAAAAATGGTCTGTTTTGTTTGAACTACGGAGACCTGAGCCTCCCAATTGAGGAACGTAGGCAACCTTCGGGTGCGGTCTAAAACATATCAAAAATACCCAATTCACTTCAAATAACAAATGCAATTCTTATTCATTCAATGAATTATTCAAACCATTACAACGGATTTATTGAGCAACAAAAGACATCAAAATATTAAATCCTAAAACAAAGTGGTCTAATTGCAATCTCTTAGGGTACTAAGAAAAATCCAATTTTCTCTTAGCCTTCAAAGGACCACCCGATCGTCTCTCAATCCTTTTCTTCTTGAATAACGGAGGAGGAGGAGCACTAATACGCACCGAAACCTTCTGTGTTGCGGCACGTCTCCTAGCATAAAAGTCATCCAAAGGAGTACCGAAAGGGTCAGCAAGAATGTTACTCGAATCAGCAGCAGCCTCCCTATATCTCAAAGCGCTGCTAGGCTCAAAACCCTTTCCTAACAACTCGGCACGAAGCACGTCGACCCAAGTGATGCCACGATAAAGGGTGCCAAACAAATAATCCAAGTAGATCTCGGGAAGGAAGACACTCCCCCGATGCAGAGGAGCAAAAGCCCTAGCGGTCGCGATCATCTCCCAAGCCGACTGAAGCTCACTCGAGAAGTCAGGACCCATGTAAGCAACTGGACGAAGCATTCCGTCCCTCGGAAAAGGAATTGTCTGTTGGCGACCGAACTGCCGCAGAACCCGCTCTGGCTGGTAAAATGAAGAATCTCTTAAGCCGGGTACAACCACGTGCTGAAAACCAAGAGTCCATTCCATAAAGGACGAAGACCCCAAGAAGGAGGGCACCACTCAATGTCGACGGTTATCCGAGAGGCAAAGAATTTCTTCCAACCATCTTCAGATAAATCCCGGATCAACAACTTCCTCCTATGAACAGCAAAAGGAGACAAATCACCATCCGGGGAATAAATCTTGAAGTGTTCTCGGAGCCATATGGTCAAGAGCAAAGGGCTTCCCCGACACATCTTGCCCGTCCTATGTAACTCATCAAGGCCGTGCAACGTCTCCCTACAATAAGAGGGATTTATAAATGTTGCTCCTTGGCTTGCAAAATAATCTCAGCCAACTGCACATCCGCAGTCCCGAAAGGTGTAACAAACAGTACTTCACTAAAGAGACAAGCGGCCATGGCATTCCTTTTGAAAGATAGAAAACCGATCTTCCGAGTGTAAACTAAAGAACATCGGCAGCTCAGTTATGTCAATCACAGTACCGTGCAACATCCTCCTCACGTCCTCAACAGGGAGATTCAGTGACTCAACCCAAGAGTCAATGGCACCACGGTGATATTAGGGACGGCAATCCGACCGGCCAAAGGCATACCAAGGATGGCCCCGAAATCATCAACAGTCGGCACCATTTCATTAGCTGAAAAGTTTGAAAGTATGGCTGTCGCAATCCCAGAAAGCCGCGGCAGCTCTCAACAAATCCCAATCCGGCTTCAACGTCCGCAAAGTGAAAAAGAACTCGGAACCCGAAGTCTTTAATGAAGGCCTTCTTGGGATGGGTCTTGAAAGAATACACAAAAGTGCCAAGTCCTTTTCATACCCACTAACAACCTTGGCATCAAGAACAAAAGAATTTGGAAGCCATGGAAAATGTTGATCACAAACAAAGTTGAGCAATAATATGATGTTCAAAAATGGCAGAAAGGAGCTGTGAGAATCAAGTGGTCGAACAGAAGATGATATTATAGCTGTTGGAGATTTTTTTGGCCAGCAAATGTCAAGCCCGGAATTCCGCCTCCCAGACGCGCGCGCCACCGCCAGCAGTCTGGAATGCGCACGCGTCCCAACCTACAGAGGAAAGCGCGCGCCTCCCAAGTCTAAATCAGTCAAGAAAGGTCTTGTCAGAGATCTCCAGCTCAAATCAAGGCACAGCCCCTATCCTCGGACACCCAGTTGGGCACACATTCTTCTGGTCCGCCCTTAAGGCATGTCAAAAATGAAAGTAGGATAGAAACTCCCACTCAAAAGTAGGCTGTCCTCCCACGGATTCGAACTCCCTAAGTTCTGTCACGGGTGACATACCCCCCTAAGGGTCAATCTCAACATTTCATCCCCAGCAGGAACATTTCTGGTCGCGGTCAACTGTGCCGCACCCCACAATTCAAAAAAGTCAGTGTAACTCCAAGTGGCACGAGACTTCAAATAAATACCTCATCAACGAATTTCACTTAACGGATTCGTCCTCAAAGGTTCACTAACGGCCTCATCAAGGTTCACTAACGGATTCTCCTCAAAGGTTCACTAACGGCCTCCTCAAAGGTTCACTAACGACCTCTTAAAGGTTCACTAACGGCCTCTTCAAGGTTCACTAACGGCCTCTCAACGGATTTCACTAACGGATTCGTCCTCAAAGGTTCACTAACGGCCTCTTCAAAGGTTCACTAACGGCCTCATCAAACGGATTTCACTAACGGATCGTCTTCAAAGTTCACTAACGGCCTCATCAACGGATTTCACTAACGGATTCGTCCTCAAAGGTTCACTAACGGCCCCTCAAAGGTTCACTAACGGCCTCTTCAAAGGTTCACTAACGGCCTCATCAACGGATTTCACTAACGGATTCGTCTCAAAGGTTCACTAACGGCCTCTCTCAAAGGTTCACTAACGGCCTCTTCAAAAAGGTTCACTAGCGGCCTCATCAACGGATTTCACTAACGGATTCGTCTTCAAAGGTTCACTAACGGCCTCTCCAAAGGTTCACTAACGGCCTCTCCAAAGGTTCACCAACGGCCTTATCAACGAAGGTTCACTAACGCCTCCTCAAAGGTTCACTAACGGCCTCATTCAACATATTCAGCCGGCAGGTCACCTAACGAATCATGCCACCCCCTCTATCAACAAAAGCCGCTCACACAGGGAGCGCACCACTACCTCTCGCAATTTCAAATTCTGCTTTCATCGAGTCTTTGCTTTTTCTTGGTGATGTCCTCGGCGGGTGTTTTTTAACTTTCGTCGACGCGTTTTGCTTTGCAATCCACATCGCCGAGGGGCTCTGTAGACACCCCGCCTTGGACCGCTCACCCTGATTGCACATTGATCTTGTGTTTCTCCCCATTTTAAGTATTTTCATTAGTTTCTGTCACTTCCATTAAGTACCTGACTGACTTCGTTAAGTCCAGGGACTAAACTGAATAACAGGGCTGACTTTCTAGTCCATTCTGTCAAAATTGCCTTCTCTGAGTCGCGCGCCTCCGACAGGAGGAGCCAGGACGCGCGCGCCTCCCGCCCCCAAGCAGGAAGCGCGCC